>SCHK01438820.1:0-18482 GCA_004124795.1 Poropuntius huangchuchieni
ACCTTTTAAGAGTGTATGTGCAAGTGTACTCCTACAAATAAATACACTTTAGCAGATTAAAAGAAGAAACAAATGAATATGCCCCATCACAGTAGAAACCGGGAGATTTCCTTCAATGGATTTGCTCAAAACTCACAAAAAAACCTAATGCTCAAATAAGAGAATGAGTGTTTCAAACCATGATGCATTTTATTCATGAGAAAAAAAAAAGATGCACACCTGTGCGCCCATGAGGGCATTCACAGAGGAAGGAGGCCACCCGATCGTGGCATGTGGCCCCTGCGTAGCAGGCTGCATCTGCACAGTCATCAATGTTTTCGCTGCAGTCGTCCCCTGTCCAGCCGTTTACACACACACAGTTGTATCCACCCTGTGTGTTCAAGCACGTGCCACCATTCTGGCAGGAATTGGGCATCAGATCACACTCGTTGACGTCTTCGGTACAGAACTGACCTGAGGAATTAATATATATATCTAGGCATTAATTTCCACACGTTTGTTTTCCAGACACAGATGAAATGCCAAAAAGATTTGTCTTACTGATTCAAAAAATGTTGGTACCTGTCCACTCTGGCTTGCACNATTTCTTTTCCAGACACAGATGAAATGCCAAAAAGATTTTACTTACTGAAGTCTAGTTAGTCTTATTGATTCAAAAAATGTTGGTACCTGTCCACTCTGGCTTGCACTGGCAGTTATAGGTGTTCACTCCATCCACACAGGTTCCTCCGTTAAGGCAACGATGGTCTGGACAGTCATCAATGTTCTCTTCGCAGTTCTGACCACTGAAGCCTGAAAAGAAGTGTGAAAATTTCTTTAAAAATTCTACTTTTAAAAGTCAGAACTGACAAGATTGTTCACATAACCATTACAGACACTGCCTGTTCAATGTTACACTCCTAAAAACTGAACTATATACAATATTATTCAGAAGTTTGGGGTCATCTTTATTATATATTTACTTATATTATATTTATTCAGGAAGAACGCATTAAATTGAAGTGACAGTAAAGACTTTTACGTTGTTACAAAAGATTTCTATTTCAAATAAATGCTGTTCCTTAAAACTTTCTATTCAAATCAAATTCAAAATACTGAAAGAAATGTTTCACAGTTCTCAAAAATATTATGCAGCACAACTGTTGATAACATTGGTAATAATAAAAAAAAAAGCACCAAAACCACATAATAGAATAATTTCTGAAGGGACGTGTGACACTGAATACTGGAGTAATGACTACTGAAAATTCAGCTTTGCCATCACATAATTTTTGCTGTATATTTGATCAAATTAATATAGCCTTACTTTCAAAAACATATTTGAAAATCTTCATGATTTTAAACTTTGAATTGTAGTATACCTGTCCAATTTATTTCCACAAATTTTTGAGTTTTGCTGTTCACACTATCATCCAAAAAAACATAAACATATCCTATATCTTTTGAGCAGTGTGAAATAAAAAAACAGCACTTAATACATAACCGATAATGTCAAATTTTCTAGACATGGATAAATATTTAAGCAACTGTTTGCTGACAGAATTCATATTTCTTCACAAAGAACTAAATATTTATATCAGATTGCACAGTACAGATCCTTTAACACAAACATGCAAATTTAATTGTTTCCCAGTATAAACAGAGGGATAAAACGTTGTGAAACATTTGAAAACAGTCGTTACTTTTGTTGCGGTCAACAGTCTTCCTTTTCTGAGAAGAATCCTGGCAGTACCAGGATTCTGTTAGAGGCACCAACGACAGCAACTCAACTGACTCTAACCACAATTTCCTACAATTTAACACCAAAAAGTGCAGTTATGGTATATTTCATAACTGATCACATCATATACTATGAATTCTTCCTTTAAAGCCCATGACTGCATGGAATACAAGAGAAAGAAATAACTTTAGTAATGTTTCCTCAATGCTGAGGTTTAGATTATGTTGTCGGCATGATACAGTATGAGATGCACTTGGGTCAAATGAATAGTGATGGGAGTCAAACACACACACACACACACACACACACACGCATTCTCATTCTCCCAACACTGACTCTAACCCAGGGACACCAGCATAAGGATGTTGTCGTTCAGACATTTCCTCATGATAAGCGCAAATATTTTCCTGCCGGCCTGTTCACACACACACATGCAGACAGAGCTGAAGCGGAGCGCAGATACTCTAACTAGGCTGGGTTTAACTGAGGCTGTGAGAAGGGCATTCTGGGAGAGGTAGCCTATCTCATGTTCCAAAGTTGTGGGAAACACTGATACTGCATTGTTATTGCAAACTCACTGAGCTCATCTGAAATCTCTACATTCAGTGTTGACCCGGATAGAGGGCCGATATCATTTGTCTTACTGTTCTAACCGATGTCGTCAACAGGACACTTGTGAGTCAAAATAAGCTGAGTGGATTTCCTCTGAGTGATCAAAGTTAAGAGGCTGCCATTGATCCGTCATTTAATGAACTCATTTGTTACGTAACTGATGTCAGTTAAAGCCCTCATCATGATTAAAAAGATTCATAGACCCCATAATCATGAGTCTTTGAATGTTAGCATGCTAAACAGCTCTTAAGCCAGGAAGCCAGGATATGTTAGAACAAGTCAGCAAAGTACATAATCGCATAAGCTTCAGACCTAGGCAATATATCAAATATCCACATATTCGTGTTGATTTAGCTGGCTAAATTATAGCAACATTGTGAATATTTTGTTGATTTGAATGTTTTTCATGACTACTTTTTGTCTCAATCCAAACTGTTTTAGGTCTGGTGGGTTTTATTCATTTCCAAAAATCAGTTCAATCTGTCCATTTCAACCGATGAAACTATCAACTATGTATTTGTGATTTTATGTTGCCAGATGTTTTAGTGCTTAGTTTTACGTGTGTGTTGCTTTTATATACATATTACTGTTTATTACAGTTTTTCCAGCATTTTATGTTGGTGCATATACATATGAAAATGTTTAAATATTAAAAAAAGAAAAATATGTAAACATTTATGTTAATTTAGCACAAATTTTGAACATGTTGAACTAAATTGTTACTGTAATTTACACCTTGAATTAAATGATTTCAAATGAGCTATTTTGCCCTACTAAAAAAATCAAGTAATCATTTTTATCAAATACAGGATTTTATACAAGACAGACTTCAGTTCAGCATAGTTCAGTGTAACAAATGTACCTGGCAAACAGGAGCACTCATAGCTCGTCTCTCCCTTCTGTACGCAGGTGCCTCCGTGGTAGCATGGTGAAGGGTTACAGGGCTGATAGAGGGTCTCGCAATGTCTCCCGGTGTACTCTGCAGGGCAGTTGCAGCGATACGTGCCCACCTCATTCTCACACACGCCACCGTTCTTGCAAGGAGAGGGACTCTGGGCACACTCGTTGACGTCTTGTTTGCAGGTTTGGCCTGAGAAGAAGGGCGTGCAGTGGCAGATGTAGTCGGAATCAAAGGGACTACACTTACCGCCATTAGCACATGGATTTGAGGCACAAGGGTCAGCTTGATGGCAGTTCTTACCTAATGAGAAAGAATGTTTACGATCAGAATATGCTCACCGCTGTCTGGATTTGAGATGTTAGTTTCTAACTGGACTGTGGTCTTACCTGACCAGCCTGGTGGGCATTTACACTTGTAACTTTGGATGCTGGTGAGTTCACATGTGCCTCCGTTTCGGCACGGGGCGCTAAGGCACACGTTATTGGTGGGAGTGAGACATAGTCGGTCCGAGTAGCCCAGGCTACAGTTGCACACAAAGTCCACCTTATTGACAGAAGTAATCAAATGGCACACACCGCCATTTCTGCACGGGGACTGGAAGCAAGGGTTGCGGAACTGGCACGCTGAGCCGGCAAATGGCTCAGGACACCTGTAGAGTGGAAAGCAAGCACAGGGAGAATTAGTACTGCACCCAGTATATGATTTACACTTCATAGTCATAAAGCCACTTTCAATGGCGCTAGACTAGCAATGGATAAAATGTCAGTATAAATCGATGTAACTGGACTGTAATGTAACTACTGCGTCATAATTACGTTTTCAACTTCTCTTAACAAACAGTAACTAGCAATGTTACTGTGTCAGGTTTGTTGCTCATACGAATTGGTAAAGTGTAAGTCTTTTCTTTTTTCGTCGAAATCAGCCAACAAACAGCTTGTTAATAGTTGCATAAAAATCTGGTATAGGAGTAAGCATTTTAATGCCAAACTATTTTTTTTTTAGCTTTTAACACTGAATGCATTTGAGAGCTTGGGACAGAGGGTAATGGAATGGAAAAACAAGGTCTAGGGACACATTTTTAACTCACTTATTTTACCTTGAGCACTGTTAACTGTTAACGTTCGAAACACTATCACAAATTCAACAGTCAAACATGTCAACATAGAGCATGTTTACATAGAAAAAAAATGGAACAGCAGCACAGTATTAACGGCCTCACTGCCTTTAGTTTTACAACAGCAAAATTACTTAAAATTACTTACTCCACAACTGAACCGTCATATAATTACGAATATGTAATAGAGGTAGTAACATATCAGTTATCTATTACAGTTATCTATGTTAAAATATATAACTTTGCTGGCTCTGCACTATTTCTGCAATGATTGATGTTAGATTTAGTATTTTATTTTTAAATTATTGAGATAAACTAGTATGTAATTTTAATATTGGCCATTAAAAATAATTACTGCCTTATCTGTATTGGCCAGAATTTTAATATCATGCATACTAACATATAATATATGCCTGAGAAATCCAGACATACACAGCAAAGCCAAAAGTGTGAGAAATACAAAATGTAAAAAGATTGTGCGGTCACACTTTATTTTAAGGTCCAGTTCTCACTGTTAACAAACTAATAACTTGCCTCAGTAATATTACTAATTTGCTGTTTATTAATAGTTAGTAAGGTAGTTGTTCAGTTTAGGTGTTGGGTAGGATTAAGGATGTAGAACATGGTCATATGTGCTTTATTAGTACTAATAAACAGCCAATATGTTAATAATAGGCATGCTAATAAGCATCTAGTTAACAGTGAGAATTGGTGGTGCTTTTTTGAATGTTTAAGGTTTTCTCACACAATGATGTTGTGCTTCACAGGTGTAATCCTGTTTCAAACGGATTTATGAAAGTCAGCCATCCATCAGCGGCTCTTAGGGAAAAAAAAAAAACGAGCACCTCAGCCTTTCTGAATGAATCTGAATTCATTCACTCCAAAGACAAGGCAGTGTCTATACAAGGGTCTTTGAACCCAGGCCTAACATTATCAGGACTTCAAAGCTGTCTTCCTCTACCTCAATGCCTGCTATTCTTCTACAGTACAGAGTCTCCGCAGCATCAATCAGGACCTTGGGAATACAGAGACGGCACAGCGAAAACTTTGTAAAAGAGCCACACAGACTTCATAACAGGTTTTTCCTGGGTTGGCTTGAAAGTAATCTTTTGCCGATTTTACTCGGCGACACAAAAGGGGCCCTCCCTCGACATGACTATGCTGAAATAACCTTTTGCAAAATGCTAAAGCCATCCAGAGCCTCTGGAATACCGAAGCCATGTTTTTGGCCTCAGGGGGCAGCCGGAATATCTCAACACATTCCCAGTGCACTGTTCTCTGATCCAAACAGGGCCCCCCTCGGTGGGTTGGATGTTTTTACTGTGTCTCTCCCAGGATTAGGATGGCCAATAACTTCAACCAAGAAAAGAAAACACAGGGGACTGAGAACCAGGCACGACAAAACCATTAAGTGCACGGTGGGAACTGCACTGTTGCCCACAATGCTACCTTTCCTCCCATTGTCCCATGGCCACTCCGGCACATTTCTGGAGGTTCGTTTAGGTTTTTGTGATTATTACATAAACAACACAAACATCTTATGCATCACCAGCACAACAACAAACTCTAAAGTTATGTAAGTGCCATCAATCTTGACGTTGTAAAAGAGATCCATAGAAGAGAAGGTTTCCAGCCTGTGGAACGGCCAGAAATGCTTATCAATTCAAATCCATTTCTATTTAAAGTGTCATGGCCATCCAAAGTTGTGAATTTAACTTATGCGCAAAACTGGAATATCGCATAAAACTTTTGCGAACAAGCACTGTTTCCATCCAACGAGTATAGAGAACAAAATCGTCACTTCCTGATAAACCTGCACTGTAGATCACTAAAAAAAAAGTAGGAGAATATAATCATTTTCATATATGATAAATTATTTGCGGCTCAGAGCGAGCAAATGAAACACAATGCATCCGGTCATTGCTTTCGGAAGTGGATATTGCTGTTTGGGAATGCAGTCATGTAAGACATTTCTGGGAGGCAATTAGAGAAATACTTTGACGACAGACTTTGCTCAGGCATTTGAAAATAACCATATCAACGTTTCAGATGCTGTGGAATGACATCTGTCTGCTGGTTAGTCAAGTTTTGCTGTCCCATAGCGCAAAGTCACAAAACTTTTTTTAAGCGCTAGGAGGAATTTCTTCGCAAAATGCATTTCCATCTCCTAATTTTCGCATCAACCCTTTTTTTTGCAAAAGTCAAAAACCACCTCAAGCGAGCGTAAAAACTTTTTTGCGAATTAAGGGTTTTTTATTCGAAATTTGGCATTTCCCTCGCTCATTTCTCATGCGATACTTCAAAATGCGTATTGAAATAGGGTGATGGAAATCCGGCTACTGTTAAAATAATTTCTGTTATAATGTCTAACTTCTCTCAGAAGGAGGTGCCAAACAGCCAGGAACAGCAGAATGAACTTAAATTGATATATCTTAATAGTTTTCTCATGATTATGTTATTTTCCACTTTAAGTCTTTTACAGCTTGGTTGTAATAAATGCTTTTTGGACTAGAGAGGAAGCTATGTATTTGGTTGTAGTTGGTTTCAAAGTTTATCATGCTCTTGTATCCAGAACTTAAAAAAAAGATGATATCACCCCTCCACTGAGAATTGAGATCCGATGCAGAAAAATTAGGCTGATTTAACCCAGACAACACATCGCTGTGTGCAGTTATGAGGGCCTGTGTCGGCCTTCCAGAAAGGCCTCAGGGAGCAGGTGCGCATGCTAATGAGGGAGCGGCAGCTGCTGGTCACAGTGCACCCGACTCCCTACTCATAAACTCCCCTCACACTTTCCCAAAGAGAATAAGAGGGCCAAGGCAGCAGGCAGTTGAATGGTTTGCCCACCACAGAGCAGAGCAGACAGGCTCCATGAGAAGGCCCATTGTTCCTGCCGCCATTCAGAGTGGAGCTGACCGCAGTCTGGGTGCCTCTAACCCCTCTGAGTGTGCATTCAGCTGTTAAACCTCCTCTTCTTTCCCCTCCCTTCCATCCCATCCCTCGGTCACCTCTCTATCCCTCTTGTTCTCATCATGGCCTCCCTTTTTAATCTTCCAGCCTCCTCTTCACTTCCTTCCTACTTGGCTGGGCTAGAGCTGTAGTCACACTCCTCCACGTTTGCCTTTCACTGTCTCCCCCTTCTCCTCTCATCTTCAGCGGTTCCTGGTATATCTGGATGATGAGGTCATTTTTGAATCATACACCTCAGCACTTGGCTGAAAACAACAAGTTATAAAGCTTTAAGGGTTCTTTAATGGCCTGTGTCTATATCTATTTGAATACTGCTATTTAGATTATAATATTTTATATATCATATAAAATATATACACCACAGTTCAAAAGTTCATAATAGAACTGTATTGTCTGTAAAATATATATGATATTTCACATAAACAGTGTTTTTGTGAAGGCCAGTGAGACACAAACAACACTGCTGAAATTAAATGACCACTTATTTTACATTCAGTAAATTACTCAGAAATATATCAGTATTAGATTTAGTACAATATATTGGTTATCAGACAGTATTAAATTGAATATTTTAATTTATGAGTATTGGGTTATTGGCTATTTAATTAATTTTCCTATTTTTATATTAAGTGATATCAGTTAGTCTAGTAAAACAGCTGAACGCAATCTTTAGTAAATTAAAACATGAAAATCCTTTTTTTACTGTACATTATAACATTGTGATGCTTAAATTAACAGTGTTTTATTTTTCGTTCATATACGCAAAATATAAAATCATTTTAAATATCCATTTTCAGCCATAACCAGAAATATTTATTTGTATTCGGCCAGAATTTCAATATTGTTGCCTCCCTAATATTTACAAAAAATTCACTAAAATATTTGAAAATCTGTCAAAAGATACTGACACCGACGCACCATTTGTTAATTGGCCAAGCGGTCACAATAACCATGTGATGGCGCAAAATAAGCTCAAAATCACCAAATGTTATTCTATTTACAGTATTGGGATGGACAATATACAGTAACAATCTGTAACAGTAGTACAGTAGAGCAACAGTCTACTAGATTTGAAGAAAGTCGTTTTATGTTTTATTGTGTGGTTGACAAAAATCTGTACTTGGATGACTTGGAAAAGTAATAGCACATATATATTTTCAACCAACAACACTATTTTCATTGGCTGATTTAATATTTAGAGTTAGTGGTTACTACAGCAATTAAAAACTGCATACATTTTTTGCTCAGAATTAAAGGTAAGACTTTAGATTAGGGAACACTATTCACTATTAATTGGTTGCTTATTAGCATGCATATTTCTAGCATACTTGCTGTTATATAGTACATATTAATGCATGACCATATTCCAGATCCCTTAACCCTACCCAAAACCTAAACATATCTACTACAACTGCCTTGCTTCCTATCAATAAGCAGCTAATTAGGAGTCTAGTGAGGGAAAACTCTAACCTAAAGTGTTACCAAACTAAACATATATCTAGCCCATTCCCTATATTATGCGGAATGAAGAAAATTTTCCAAACACTTTCAAAAGTACACAGTAGTCTGACAAGACTTGCTCACTAAAAGCCCAAATTCTCCTTTGACTCACAAGTTTTCTGAGAAAAAGAATATGAACCTGGTTTACGGGATTTTTGCATTGCCTGAGGGGAGGAGTCCATGGCCTTTCTGGAATGTAACCGTTTACATTAAAAATTCACCCCATTCTGTGTCCCCATCCCTGACAGCACTCCTCAATGGAGAGGCCTGGCAGCCGCACTTAATGGCACCCTGCGGAAAATCACACCACCTTTGAAAGTCTACTAGACCTGCCCGTCCTGGCAAACAGTCCCACTTCTTGAGGGGGTAAATACATAGGGCACTTAGTCAGCCTTGGCTCCTGCTAGTAAAGCACACATTAGGGAATTACGATGAGTACACTGAGGACCTCCGTAGGAAACCCTGCCAGTTTGCTCTTTAACTTGGCAAACGCTTGTCACCTTAGCCATCAAGCTACTTAAAGTGGCATTATGCCACAAAGGGGTAGCCTACTAAGATAAAAAAAAATACAATAAAAAGAGAACAAAAGCAATTAGGCTTTTAATTAAAATTTTCCATGTGTTGCTTGCTGTTCCCTTTTAATTAATTGAAAAATGTTTCAGTGTATTGTTCAAATCTCTACAAATCTATATAATGTGATGATTTAAAAGTGTATTTAATCTTCTCATCTCAAATCTCTTGCCCAAACATGAAATACACAAAAAAAAAGTTTTTTTTGTTTTGCTGGAGTCCTATAAAACAATCAGTGCATTTCTTGACACTTGATAAAAGCCAGATCTATAACTATGCAAGCATTCCCCAAATCTTCTTAAGTAAAAAACAATCTCCATTTACAAATCTCCATCCTTAACTCATGCCCATAAAAATAAATCACAGGTTCTGTAAACAGACCTAGTTCGCGTTTGATTCTGTGACCAGAGAATGACCCCATACTGTTATTCTACCTCCACCATCCTCTCAGAAATACCTTTGTCCTCTAAAAAGTGATGGGATTCATTCTGTGGCCACCAGTAGCCCATGACAACAGGATTTTACTAGCGCTGCAATGCTGGCCCAGGCCAGAGCAGATGTTTTGTTGACACCTGACCCTCAGCCAGATGAAACACAGGGGGTTTCCACCCACTGCGCTCCAATCTGCCATCTGCCATTGAAAGGTCACAAAGTGAAGGGGGTTGTCTCTCACAACAAAAAGTTAAAGTCTAACTCGGAAGCCCTTTCATGGTTGAACTACAGGACTGAATACAGAATACTGTAAATAGTGGCTGTAAAGACAATGAATAAATCTCCAAAACAGCACTTTGATGTTTGAACATTATACTACAAGTGTAATTAAAGGATATTTTATTACAACAGTGTTTGTGTATAATATTAATTACCATAGATCTATTTTTTCCTTCTTTCTTTCAAAAAGCAAATATCACAGTTACAGTAAGGCAACTAGAAATGAAGCTAGTGTTTTTGTTAAAGCACTTACATGAATTCTTGCTTAAATGTTTATTATATACTGCTGTGTTGTTCTCTAAAGTCATTTTATTTTATTCAAAAAGGACACAAAAACACCACAGTAACATATAAAGTTAATCCATATTACTCCTGCAATAGATTCCATGTCTATCTGTAGTTGATACAATTTTTGCTCAATTTTACAAAAAGGACACGTTATTCACGAAAAATCTTAATGTCTGCTCTAGTTCAGAGCCATGCTAATAGCTATGCTTCGGTTAAAAAAAAAAAACTGGCCTGAATGATTCTTTCATAAATCAGACTAATCTGGTTGCAGAGCTTCTCGAGTTAACAGTAATATTTTACAATATTACTGTTTTTACTGTATCTTTGATCAAATAAATACATCTTTGATAAGGATAAGAGCCATTTCTTTTAAATAAATCAATGCAGCAAGGACACATTTAATTGATCAAAAGTGATGGTAATTTAGTTGATACAATTTTTGCACAATTTTACAAAAATTACACACGTTATTCACAAACAAAATCTTAACGTCTGCCCTAGCTCACAGCCATGCAGATAGCAATGATCCAGTTCACAAAACTGGCCTGAATGATTCTTTCATATATCAGACTGATCCGGTTGCAAAGCTTCTCAAGTTAACAGCTCACTGGAGGGGAAGATTATCGGTAACAATTTAAATTTCGGTCTGTTTCTAACGCAAAGCTATCATATGACTTCAGAAGACAACACAAGCTATATGGACCCTTTTTATGATACAATTATAGTGCTTTTGTGTCCTATTAGAACCAGTACATTATTGAAACAATTTTATTTAATTGAAACCATATTTACTGTTTTATATTTAAACTATTATATTTAATGTTAAGTTTATAGTAATATTTAATGCCCTGTTCACTTGTATTGTAAGTACATCATGACAAGCTAAAATTACTTACTTTGGTTGTCAGCATTATGTCTTGAATGCCTTTAATAGAGCTTAGTTAATAAGTTGCCCAGAACATTCCTTAAGCCACTTAGCTATAGCATTAGTTGTCTGTGTGATGAGGCTACCTGTAAGATAGTTGTTAGGTTTTGTTAAGAAGATCATTGCACCACTGGCCTGTTTTGTCCCCTTGGGCAGTGCGACAATGACTCAAAATCTACTCTCTTTTAAACCCTAATTTCCTGTATTTGGGAGTTTAACTCTGAGGAGTCTTTGAGTCTTGTCTGTTCTTTATGAAACAACGGCCCCGGGGTCTTCGCACTCTCTCTGTAATCACCAGAGGAGACCTGATCCTCCAGGCCCACATCTGTTAGTGTTCATTACGCCTGTGTTTATTTGTCCCTAGTACTGAGGGACCCTATGGGAACAACAGTTCCGCTGAGGGCCAGGGAGCAGCTATTAACGAACCCAATACTTTTCTAATGAGTGTTGCTCCTGGTGGTTTTATGAGGCTATGGAGAAGGTTAATGTTTTCTGATGTCCTTCACAGCACTAAGTAGCAATTTTTGAGCGGAATGATGCTGGACACTTAACGGGAAGAGGATTTATTTATTAAAATATCCTCATCAACCCCTCTGACAGTGTGACAATGTGAGAGGAAACTTTAAACATCTGCCACTGCCAGGGCTGAATAGAAAAACCACAGGCATTAGCGGGTATTATGCTGTAAGTAGCAGCCATTGTACACGGTGAATTATTTACCTTGATACTGATCACTTGTAATGCTGTGTTCCACAGGCAGATGGTTCAGGTCAAAAGCATCAAACAAAAACAACACACGCTGTTTTGCTGGCTTTTTTTTTTTTTTTTTTGTACTTGGCCAGCTGTACATACAGAACACAATCTGGCAATAACAGAATGTACAATCAAAGTTTGCTGAATTCCTGATAGAAATAGGGCAGAATCAGATTTCATATCGCCAACACAAGTCACTTTGGTCAGTAGAGACATTAACTGTGCCAAAAAGATGCCACGAATGGTACACTCAGCATTAGTCGTCTGTGGTGATATGATAAGAGACTACAACTTCTCTTCCTTTGGCACTGGTGTCCATTTCCTGTATCACAATACAGTAAGGAACTCATCTCTAGAAAGCAAACAGAGCTTTTCTTGAAACTGTCCCACACAATCAAGTGGTCATTCTGGATTACTGCTTTAGACACACCACACATGGCCCAGGGTGTCAATTACTAGGGATCATAAATAAACAGTGACACTCTGTAGTAATACAAATGCAAATTAAAATGTATCCTGCATAAACTGACTTCAAATATATAAGAGATTATTCAAACTCTTACGTCAATAACATACAAATATATCAATACTTTCATCCAGCAAGTATGCATTAAACTGACCAATTGGTCAGTGATGGTAAAGAGATTTATGATGCTACAAAAGAGTTCTACTTCAAATAAATGCTGTTCTTTTGAACTTTTTGTTTATTAAAGAATGTATCACTGTTTCCACAAATATATTAAGAAGCAACTGTTTTTAAATCATTTAAAAATATATTGAAATAGAAAACTGTTAAATTGTTGTAATATTTTACATTATTACTGTTTTTACTCAAATAAATGCATTCTTGATAAGCATAAGAGCCATTTCTTTTAAATAAATCAATATCTTTTTCCAGCAAGGACATTAACTGGATCAAAAGTGATGGTAATTTATAATGTTACAAAAAAAATCAATTTCAAGTAAATACTGTTCTTTTGAACTTTCTAGTCATCAAAGAATTTTGAAAACAAATGGCACTATTTCTACAAAAAAAGTGGAAAATGTTACTGCAAGTTTTGAAAAGTCTAGGTCTAAGTATGAGATGAATTATTAGATGGATACATGTTAGTGATGAATTAAAACAAGGTTTGTCCCACCGGCATCAGTTTTTCAGCTTTGTATTCAAATCTTTATGACTCCATCGGGACCCAATCGGAAGACACTGAGCTCTTTTTGCACATTACATCAACAGCCGCCCATCAAAGACATAGTCGGAAGGTCTGAAGTTCGCATGTGAACTTCTCCTCATCTCCCTCCAGTCTTGCATCTCTCATCTCCTTGTCGAACACTAATCCTTTTGATTCAAATCTGCCGTCCCTCATACATACAAGGAATTCAGATGTGGAAGCTGGTTTGTATTACTGTCAGTTGGTCTTCTGGCCTTGCCAAAGCGTCAAAGATAACGACTCACTCACTCCTTTACGAGCCTGTCAGAGGGCCAGATATGAGTGTTTGGTATTCCTGGCATGGAATGTCAAGTAGAACCAACACATCTTCCCAAAACAATATAGTTAGCTGAACAGCCCTTGATTTAAAATGATCTACCTGCAGTTACACTTCATGTTTCTATATAGATTTTACTCTTCATGTGGCACATTAAATTACTGCACTGTATAAAATGTCTTGTCAATGATTAAGCTATTAACCTATTTTAAACAAGAAAAGAACTGACTAAATTAAACCAACAGTAGCCATTTTTTTTTTTTTTTTTTAAGTAATAAAATTAAATGAACTTGTACATTTTCACTTTTTATAATGTGTTTGTTTTTGCTGGATGAAACTGCATGAACTAAACATTTTAATACTTTTCATAATCAAAACAAGTGTGTCAGGTATCACAACATTAGGTAATGTAAAAAAAATATGTCTCTTATGGAACAGTTAACTAGTTAAATATTATGTAATACTATTATTAATTATTAATAAAAAATAATGTGTACTTTTTATATTGTTTAGAAATGTTATTTAATATGACTGAATGAATTTTTAAGAAGATGTTTTGAAGAATATTTCAACACTAATCAAAGTCAATAGGGGTGCAAACCCAACTGACTCTCATTTATGCACAAAATAACACTTTTGAGACATTTTTCAAAACATCTTCTTTTGCGCTCCACAGAAGAAGAAAAAGTCATATAGGTTTGGAACAACATGAAGTGGCATAAATAACGACAGAACAAAATATTTTGGGAGAAATACTTCTTTAAGAGAACTATGCATTTTCAGTTTTTACAGTGCGGCGAATAAAAGCACAAAATATGTCACAAAGCATTTGAGGGTATTCACAATGGATTCATTTGATTAGAGGGACAGCGTGGCCAAAACTGACCTACGAACTCACTTTTTGCCAAAGTTTGTCAGACATGTTGCAGGACCACCAGTCTGCATTTGTTTGTCCACCAGTTGCATTCGAACAATAGATAAAAGGTACTAGACATAGTAATGCGCCATCCTGAGCGGGAGAGCGGCCTTCGTTTGTATCTCCATGTTTAATTAGAGGAGTCTGAGTATGATAGGGCACAATGGTGGCTTTGTGGCCCGACTGAGGCAGGGAGGCTGCCAGACAGAATTAAGATGTGGCCCACCGCCAGCGCGGCTCCATGTGCTCACAGTCCACTGAGGGAGGCCAAAAACAAAGCCGCCACCATCCCGCTTCAAATGAGCCCTGCCAGTGTGCTCCTCCATAGCCACCCTGATAAACTCATTGATAGCCGGAGAAAGACAATGCAACCCTGGCCAAATGCTTGCAACCCAATCCCGCATTCACATCACTGCTGAAGTAAAAAGTACAGAGGGCCAAAGAGAGTTAACCCTATTAGAAAATTGACCAACACAATTAGAGCAAAGAAGCAGTCGACCATCGTGTTCAAGCGCAGTAGAGAAATGAAAGTTATGTGATGGTATGCGAGCTGAGGCAACCTGTTTGCTCTTGATTTTCCAATGGTGCAATGCTACCAATTATGAAAACATCCAGTCCAATTACACTCTACTGCCATCTGTCCTTCTAATGTAAATCACAGGGAGTGAATGGGCATTCAAAATAGGACAAAACACCCGAGCAGGGGCAGGGTGCGCAAGGGGGGGCCTCAGGCATTCTGGGAAGCCTCAAACAGATTAGTCACACAGAATTAATCTAGACTGGAGAACAATGGTCGCCGAGCTTCTGGCAAACCCCAGCTGTCGTTCCATAAAAGAAAAGCGAAATAAGATTTAGGGCTCCGGGTGTCTCCGAGACTTGGGCTGGAGAAGTGGCCCGTACTCACGACCAGCCGGAGGGGGGTGATGCCCTAGGCCCTCTTCATCAGAGGTTGTGTATGTCGTTCATTAGCTGAGGCCATGTTCTTCAAGGAGAGAAGCACACTTTGCTTTTGTTTAGAAGGTTGGGATTCAAATCGATCGCTTGTGTTCTGGTATACAACTGATTTTAATTCATCGCTGAAAATTTGAAACTTTTGGAACCCGATCACAATGAAATTTCATGTCAGTGATGTGTGCAATTCTGAAACAATGTATTAAATTCCTCCAGGGTATTGATGTGGTTCAGAAACTGCAACTGTATGTAATGGAGTTCAATTACTTACTTGCATTCTCCCCTCCCGTCTGCAGTAGGTTCACATGTACCACCATTTTGGCATTTTTCTGAGCATTCCAGGCCTGGAAACATAGAAACAGGGTTATGAATTTCTATTGAGTCAATCCACATATACTGCTAAAGGTGGTATCATCCTTAATTTTTAAATATGAATAATAATATTTATTACACATTCTTACATTTTCAATTTGGTTCCAAACTATGCAAAAGTTGGTAAGATACTGGGCAAAGACCAGAAAGAAAGTGTGACTCCTAACACCTTAAAGTGATGTTTGTGGACAGTGGGACTTGACAGCACACTACTGTGAGCATTCTTCATTCTGCAGCTGTTCTGGGGAATGTATTATGGCAAGCTGTTTTAACATTTACTCTTTAAAACCAATCAATGTTATTTTTACTTATTGTCTATCATAGTACATGAATTTAATTGCAAGTAAGCAATCCAAAGTTTTCACCAATTCATTACATGCTATGGTGACTGTCTATTTAATTAGCCACTATAACTATTTCTTATCTTATTAGTTAAATAGCTTTTTTATGTGTCACATACAATGCCTAATCAGGACTTACTATGAAGATTAAAAAAAAAAAAAAGTAGTAATAACTGGAATATATTATTTCTAATAAATAGATTTGATTTGTACAAGGGAAACTTTGATATATACTGCTACTTGAATAGATATTAGAATAAAATATGTAGCTACCAGAAACAGTTGGAATGCATGCTAGTCAGAAGTGAAGTGAAGCAAAATGAAATGAATGAAATGAATGAAATGTTACTTGCCACTATTTGATAAGTGACTAAAAGCAACTGAATATGTAGTAATGTAATGAATACGGTAGTCTACTTGTGAGACACTGTTACCTATCAGTAGTAACTAAAAAATTACAAAAGACACTACTTAATTAGATTAACATTACTTACTAATATTTTAAAATATTCAGGCAACTAGTAACATAAACGTAGATAACTGCAGTAAAAGCAGCACAAACGGCTTGCCATAATGTACGTTGGGTAGCATCTAACTGCAAAAGTGTTGAAACTTCAGTCAAACTAACTGGGCTAGAGCAATAGGCTATTTGCCACTACTGCACTGTATGAACTGTAGTATTGAAAACGCCATGTGGTAGCTATAACTAATTCAAAAACACATTTGAATGCGTTCAAATCTGTATCATTACAACTTACAAGCGATGTACGAAAAGTAATTAACTTTTAATGTAGCCTACTAAAAAGTTGGATATGTATATTTTGCGTTTGAGTAAAACTAGCGACAAGTTAGCAATGTTAGTCAAACATAGTTTTGATAGACACTTCGTGATACCGTTATATAAGTAACAAAGTTAAAGTTCAGTCTACAGAATATCAAACGATTTATCATGTCTGCTCTTCATGCCGTTTGAAACAAGTGAATAGGCTGAGTACTGCCATCAGTGCGCAACAAGTGACTTCTTCTCGGACAATGTGTTTAATTTTACAGTAAATGTCAGAAATAAACGTATCCTATTTATTAGCAGCAATCATGTTAATCAGAATGTTTGAGTAGAAATTGCGACTGGCGGCTAATGAAGAAAGCATCTTAAAATGAAACCTACCTTGCGACAAAGTAAAGAGCGATATCAGAAGAATTAGTTTCACGAGGAAAAGATGCATTCCTTCTTATGGATAGTTGTGGGATTCCACGCAGGCTTAACATATATCCAACATTGGTCTGTTCAAGAAAAGGAAATGAATCACGTAAGTATAAAAAATAGATCCAAAAACAGCACTTGTGGCTTGTGCTCGCGAACTCCGGTGCTGCTCGTGCAGTCTCAGCTGAGTGAATGAGAGAGATCATGTATTCAAGGCTTCATTCTCCTGCTCTCATCCAGAGGCTCCTTCCGCCACACCACTTCACGAGCTGTAGCCCTAGCTATTCATTTACTTGACAAACTTTCTGAAATGGCAGTGGGAAAAACACGCCCTCCCTTTAAACTCGGTTGGGGATTTCAAAACATGTAAGCGGGAAAATCTCAGAACCAAATTACTCGGTAAGATTTCAATCATTATCGGAAGACAACGCATAACAATGCTTATCAAGTTTTATTATATGGATCTTGATTAAAGCCTACACTGTAAAACATTTTAAGCTGCTTTAACTAATTATTATTTAATAACTAGTTCCACAGAAATTTTACATTCAGTCAATTTCTCCCTTAATTTTTTATAGACCATTTAGCTAAAATGTTTTAATTGGTCAAACATTTAGAAAACTACAGCAAGTTATGTCAATTAAAATGTAACCATTTACTCCATGTGTTTTATATGTTAACTCAGCAAAGGTTTATTATTTGGGCATCATAAGAAATTGCTGTGGAACTATAGTTATTACATTTTATATTTTTATAGTTTAACAAGATTATTAAAAATGATTAACTGGTGTCTTTCAATCACTAAAAACACACACATTACAACACATAATAGCCTTAATTTAATAACAATCTGCATTTATAACATTTTTCATGCAAACTAAACATACAGGCTTGAAGAAAAAAGTAAGAAAACTGCAAAATTAAGTTTAAATTTTGTTTAATGAACTAAAAAAAAGACTAAACAAGCTAAACAAAACATTTGCAAACAGACATTACTACTGTTCACAATTACATCTTTAAAACGAGGCAGAAGTAAAAAAAAAAAAAAAATGAACCAGGTGTTAGAGTATATAAAATCAAGTCACCTTTATTTATATAGTGCTTTATACAGTACTGATTGTGTCAAAGCAGCTTTACAGAGTCAAACAGGAA
>SCHK01438820.1:19334-31882 GCA_004124795.1 Poropuntius huangchuchieni
CACTGATAGCAAACTAACAGTCGGAGAGGTGTGTTTACGCATATTCTGCCCAAAACATCAAACTGACGTCATCAGAGAAGGAATGCCATTCCAGAATGAAGTATGTTCAGATTTTGATTAAAAATTACCATGACAAGCAATTTATTTCAGCGGATTAACTTGCACGGATTAATTGTTCATCTCAAGACTAACAATGTACGCTAACAAAATAAATAAAGTCAATTTTGATTTCATGAGGACATAAATATGCACTTTTCTGACATATAACTTACAAAACACTTCTAAATATCCACTCAAAAAACACTGAATATGTTGTACGACAAATTTAGTCTATAACATTTATTTAGTGGCACCTACCTGACGCGTGAACTTGACAAGATGGCGCTGCTGTTTCTCCCGCGAAATCACTCTGGCTTGTGTACGTGCGGAATGATCTCAGCATTGGCTGGATTTATTTTATTAGTTTAGTCAAACATTGACATTCTAAATGTTGACTGGATTTGAAAATAACCCTTTATTTAATGTTTTTTAAATATATTTGTGCAGACTTAATTTTTTGATAGTGCAAAGTAAATACAGAAAGTTCAAGTGCTTTTTTAGTTTTTAACTAATGTAATTTTGACTTTTAGTACAAAACAGTATCAGTTCCCGCAGTGACATGCATAACTTAATTATTATCATGTGTAGATACAGTTTAAGGCTACAGATTTTTCTCAGTTTGATTTGCATGAGTGATGCTGGTTGCTGATAAAGTGCGCTTAGGGGTTGAAAATAGTTGCATATACTGTACAGTATGCAGCATTATGTGGTCTAGGAGTTGACATTTGTATTTCTCAAACTGTACATTTTTATTCTAGTCTGTTTTGAGTCAGATTGTTATGTTCAGAAAGTTATCATACAATTTAGGGTCAAAAATTAACCAAAAAAGCTCCAAACATTTAACATTTATATAATATATAATCTAGTTATGTTTCATATTCTACATGTCTCCAGTTTAGGCATTGGTGCCTCTTAGTTGGCCTGTAGTGTAAGCCATCTTAAAGGTGACTGTTGTTAAAAGGAGAACCACCGGAGAACCAACATAGAGCCATTTGATGTTGTTTGTAACAGCCATAATTCTTCTGATTGAACTGCTTCAGTTAAAGTATTTAACATAAATGCAGTGTGCCATGCCCTTATGACAAGTATAAATGCTTGTGAAAATCTGTTCATGGCTCAAATAATGCCCTTAAATAAAAAAAGTGTTTTTGACACTGACCACTGACCAGTATTGTAAACATGAAAATAACAGCAAAACTCAAAAGGGAAAAGGCCTTCATTTCATTAAGAGGTGAAAACTCTGTACAAGTCCTAATTGCATCTCCACGGGCCTACAAAATTAAGCCGCTGCTATCTATTTTTTATGAGTCAGAACATGCAGTGATGAATCATAACACACAAAGGTTATTCATGTTCTCACTTTCTCTAAACACAACTGGAAAGTCCCTGATGTGCTCCATAGCTGTGAACCACAGGAGGAATATAGGAGATCTTTGGAGTATCAGGCAGAGAAAACAGACATGCTTTGCAGTTATCCTGCAATTATATGTGACAGAATCATCTCCTGACTGTGATGAAAGCAACACTATTCAGACCGTGAATGATCTAGGCTTGTAGTAAGCCTGCTTGAGACCACATACAGTATTAAGCACATCCGAGTTAACTACATTTAATCTTGGCCAATGAGCACTCAGGTTATGACAAGTTAGGAAAAGACACTAGAAGCAGCAGTTTTGATGGAAGAATGCATACATTTACACTGATCACTGTCATGAAAGACCAGATTCATAAATTGTTCTAGAGTTGTATTAAGAAAAAAAGTGAATAATTGTGCCTTCCTGGAGCGTAATCACACATAAGAGGACTGATGTATTTGTAGAATTAGTAAGCAAAGGGTGTGACTTGCATATTTTAGCACCCGCAGGCAGAGTTTTGTGTTTCAGATCCTTGCGGTATCCTATAAACCTTCATGTATGTGTTTGCTTATTTGTGTCTGTTAGTCAAAAGGCTTCAGGTAAGGTGAGGGTGTGTGGGCTCTTTCTTAAGATGTAGTGTGACCTGAGGGCCAGGGAAAGCTAAGAGGCTGTAGAGGAGGTGCTCGCGATAAGGAGATAATTGGAGTTGTGTGTGGACATGCAGAAACATTTCCCACACTCAAAGCTGGCATCAGAAGCGTGAGAACTGACATCCTATCTGGCACCTGCATGTGCATGCAATGTTTGACCTTTGTTTGCGTTTCAATTTGTGTATTCTGTTTTGTCAAGTAAGCAGCTTGTCTTAATTCCGTGTGTTTCTAAAAGACTCCTACACCGGCCAGCTCACTTCTAAAGAATCCATTTCATAAGTGACTGTTTAAATCTGATGAATCACTTCAGAGAATGGAGACAAGCCTGATATACTTGGTCAAATAAATTCGGGGAACAGTCAAAGGGATAATTCACCAAAAAATGACAATTTAATTTATCGTTTACTCACCCTCAAGTTCACAACAGTTGTGTCATGCTAAAAAGCACACTAGATTTTCTCCTGTGAGTAGAGGCTGTTGTTGTGGACTTATGTGCATATCTGTGGGGGATCGAGTGAAACCCACAAACCACAACATTCCAGGCGGCACTGTGTGCTACTGTAGTTTTCTACGACTAAAGACCCTCTAATTGGATATTTATAGAGGTTTTATGTGTCAGGATAATCCAAAAGGCTTTTACATGTGAAAATGACACTAGCAAGCAACTCAAATAGTACAAAATGGCCCACTTGAAACATTCAAAATATTTTCCCTCACAGTAGCACTCCAAAAATTTCTGGCAGCATGACTTACATTGATTATTTGTAAACATCACAGACCACTAAACCAGTACAAGTTTCATTCTACTGACGTACATTCTTATTCACACTACTGGTCTTTATTAATAAACAAGTGAATATGGACGTAACGTACTGCAAAGTAATTATCGTATTGTAGTGGGGAAAAAAAAAACTCTTGTGTGGAGTACAGTTCATAAGAGGCACATCAGAGATAAAAATCATTGTTTCCCACAATTGTTTTGGCACTTATACTGTTTATTAGCAACAATGATATATTAATAATAAAAGCATTTGACAATCTGACCAGTTTTATAGAATAAAGTAATGTTAGAGGTAATACACTCTCAAAAAAGGTACAAAAGCTCTTCCTGTGGCAGTAAGGTGCACTTTTGTACCTTTTAGATACTAATATGTACACTTTAGGTACTAATATGTACCTTTAAAGTACCAATATGGACTTTTTAGGTAGGTTTTTCTGTCCCTTTGATGCATAAACCTGGCTGTTGTAATGGAAGAAAAATATATCATCTAAAAATCTGAAAAAAATAAAAAAAATAAATATATATATATATATATATATATATATATATATATAGTGGTGTTAATAAACAATACTATGCCTTAACCATGTAAATAATGGTATTGAATGAAAAGTTAGCGATTTTTTTTTTTTTTTTTTTGACCATACAATTGAAGTCAGTGTTAACAAAAACTGTTTGTATACCAACATTCTACCAAAATTTTCTCTTTTGTGTTCTGCGATCCATACAGGTTTGGAGCAACATAAGGCTGATTGCGAGAATTTGGTCAAACTTTATTTCAAGCTCCAATTCTTAACAAACCATTAGCTATGACTTTTGCCTCAATAAACTCCTAATTTGCTGCTTATTAATAGTTAGTAAGATAGTTGTTAAGTTTGGGTATTGTGTAGGATTAGTGACATATGGTCATGCAAATTATGTGCTTTATAATAAACAGCCAATATGTTAATAATAGGCATTCTAATATGCGTAGTTATTAGTGAGAAATGATCCCATACTAAACAAACTAGAGATAGACGTACAACTGTAAATCACTTTGAACTTACTACTGAAGCACTGAGAAGGCAAAAGTGTTGTTGAGAAGCCGCTGAAATGGTGAAAGACAGATAATGGACAGAGCACTGTGTGAATGTCCTGCATGAAGAAAACACTGGGATGAAAACATCACACCAGTTCATGTGTCACCTCTACATTTTCAGAAATACACTGATAATTCTTGATGCTTAGCAGATATACTTGTACATGTGCAAACTGTCTCTGCAGTGGGTGATTAGAGGTAAACCCCATACACAGACTAGAAAGGATTTAGTGTTTGGTCTTGTAGATTCCTGAAGCTCTAGCACACCTGATTCAGTTCAGCAGCTTGTTAGTACTAGTGTGTGAGATTAGTGAGGCGCCTATAATTTGCCATACAGGGGGTCCTGCACGAATGGATTGAGAAACCTTGGTTTAAATCAATAGATGGATGGGACACCTGGCCAGTGAAGGTGAAAGTCTCTCTTGCTGTGTTCACACTCTGGCAAAGTGCCACTAATCACCAAACATTTCACAGAGGGTCAGATGTGTAAATAGCTTTAGGATGTGCAAAAGACTTTATTACTGTATGTGCCAAAAGACAGGACATTATTTACAGTATTTACTTACAGCAGCAGCATCAAAGATTCTGTTAGAGAGGTAATTATGGATCACTCACCTTTAGTCTTCCGACTGAGAAATCTGACGCCTGTATGGATGTCTGCTGAATAGGAGAAAGGTCATAAAAGTGATTCTTTTACGTTATTGTTTAGCATCAACATGAAAACCCTATTGGTTTTAGAAGAAGGTATCATCCACTGTTCAAGAGTTTGAGGTCGATTCAGTTTTTTTTCCCCCGAATATTTTTGAATGTTCAATTTATCTATTACAATTCAAAATAACTGTTTTATATGAATATATTTTAAAATGCAATTTATTCCTGTGATGCAAAGCTAATTTTTCAGCAGCCATTAGTCCAGTCTTCAGTGTCACATGGTCCTTTCAGAGATTATTCTGATATGCTAATTTGATGCTTAAGAAACATATGTTATTATTATTACTGTTGAAATCAGTTGTGTTGCTTAAAAGATTAGTTCACTTTACTCACCAGACAACGAATAAGGGCCTTGTCTAGCGAAACGATTGGTCATTTTAAAAACATATAAAAACGCTTTTCTTTCACATCTGCCGACTGTGAAAACCGGAAGCAGTTCAGTAGCATGTATGGGCCTCTGGGAAATGTAGGAGAAAATGAAACCTCACTTCTTCTGCAAAGGAAAAATAGTCCTCCGACATCTTCCTTAATAAATCCTTGTTTTCTGCTTCTAATTGGTGAACAGTGTTTTGTTTTGTTCTCTCTCTGCGCTCGTCAGTAATCAGGCAACAGCGACACCCTATGTCATTCGCTTGAACTGCTTCCGGTTTTCGCAGTCGGCAGACGTGAAAGAAAAGCATTTTTATATGTCTTTTAAAATGACCAATCGTTTCGCTATACAAGGCCCTTATTCGTAGTCTGGTGAGTAAATTATCATGAAATTTTTACTTTGAAAGTGAACTAATCCTTGAATAGTTTTAAGAAACTATTGAGAAATTACATTACATTATTGATACATTATTTTCAGGATTTTTTATTAAATGGAGAAATCTTTTGTAACAATGCAAAAATCTTTACTGTCACATTTGTTAATTCGTCCTTTGCTAAATAAAAGTATTCATTTCTTTAAAAAAATCTTACTGACCCCAGACTTTTGAACATTAGAATGCAATCTAAATCACTTAGTATCAGGTTTATGCCTGATTTTTATTATCTGATGTCTCCTGTTTTACTGAATGAATCCTGCCATTGTAACTTCAAGGCTGTCTGTGGGATCTGCATATAAGGATTTGGTGTTGCTGGAGGACAGCCCACCAAAAATTACTACAATGTCCTATTGTGGTTCTATTGTAGCCTAATAGCTTCCTTAGTGAATCAGCGATTGATTTATGCATCCTGCTCCTCTGGATTCTTCTAACAATAGATGTCTGGCTTCTTACAGTTTGAAATATGAGAACATTTTAAGACATGGGCTTCTTGTAGATGTGGAGCACACGTGTTGCAAAGATATGATTGAAGCAGATGGTAAAATTCTAATTTAGAATTCAAAAGCCCAAAATTTCGAACCAAAAACCTGTGACATGTTTACTGACTGGTTATCTGTTGGCTTGTCTGTTTTAGAGAGGCCACAGCTGCTTCCCAGCATTGTACAGAGATACAGCGTGTGGACAGACACCTAGCGCGCATGTAATGCACCATAGAGCTGTAACTGCAGGACAGTTCCCTTACAGGCTTTGTTTTTGGCTACATAATCACAAACAGGAAGTTGCTTTGGGCCAGTCACACAGAGGTACTTCCCCCTTTTGTTTGTTGGAGGTTGTGTGAAAGTTTGTGGTACAGACCCCATGTCGCCCCATTTCTCTTGATTCTCAACAAACTCTGTGTGCATCCTTGATCATTTAAAGAATGAAATGTGAGCTCAACGTATTTTGTTCGGTAAATGTACTGTAGAAATCTTTTCTGATAGATTTCCACCTGTTGCCATGTTGAGTAAAAATTGGGACTATCAGTAATTCGGAAGATTGGTTTTAACTGTTTCTTGACTCTGAACCCCATACATAGCTTGGATAAGCCTTTTCTTTTGTTATAAGACCAACCTGATTCCATGCAAAACCTGCATAATCTGAGAAATCTGTTGAGACTGTCTGAGACAAGATGTTTCTTATGATTTTGGTCAAGCTACAATGATATTTACTATTACAAAAAAATTAAAATAATGTTAAAATAATAACTTTTTGTATGTGAAAGTTATGAATGACCATCCAGAAAGTGGCATTCCTAGAATTCCCTGTGTGATGCATCAAATTAGAAAATTAGATTTGATTTTCAAGTTTCGTCCTGAACTTAAAAGGTTTTTTTTTTTTTTTCATTATGTACTATGCAGTTTGTTTGTTTTTTGAATTTGTTGGATATTTGCAATATATTTTTAGGTCTTGACAGATTTGACAGATTATTACTTAGACATTATTTGATGTACTGGAGTCATGTGCATTACTTGTGTGGTTATTGTGATGTTTTTATCAAAGATTTGGACTGTCATTCTGACGGCACCCATTCACTGGTGAGCAAATGATGTCATGCTAAATTTCTCCAGATCTGTTTCAAATGAACTAACAAACTAGTCTACATATTGGATGGCCTGAGGTTGAGTAAAATTTTCATTTTGGGGTAAACTGCCCCTTTAACGGAAAAGAAATTAGTAGAAAAAAAAAACAGAAAACAGAAATGTACTGGTAATTTTCTGCCTGTATCAGATGAACTCCAAAACCCTTATGATCTGACTCAGGTGTGTTTGATTAGATAACTAAAGCCTGCAGGCAGGTAGATCTCCAATAGCAGCACAGAAATGATGAGTGCAGTAGCTCATGAGAATTAAAATCACTTTGGCTCTGATGTCCATCTGCATAGCTATAAATTCTAACAGAGAAAGAAGCAATTGCTAAAGACCAACATACCATATCATATCATTGTCAACTTATCCTCTGCCAGTCCTGAGAAGACAACATGAAATGTCAAATGCACATACGGCTTGTTTTTTACACCCAAAACAAGTGGTAAGGTCACATTTTATGTCTTTAAATAATAATACAATGTTATTGTGTTTATGTTGTATTGCTAAACACCTTTGCTGCTATTGAGGTGGGATATGGTTATGAACAAGTTTTGAGGTATAGTTAGGTTTAATGTGAATTAAAAGATTAGTTCACTCAAAAGTTTGCTGAAAATAAACAAGAAATGAGATGAGAAATTTAGCATTACATCAATAATGCATCATCTGTCCTGAATGAGTCCTCTAACCATACACTGCAAAAAAAAAAAAAAAAAAAAAACATTTAAATGAATTTTAAAAAGACCTCAAAACTCAAAATTTTCTAGTGACTGGCAACATTTAAATTTTTCCATTGGCCCAATTGAATTTTTGGCCCTGCACAATTTTTTTTTTTTGGGACAACTTTTGCCACAATTGAAAATAATTAAATTTGCAGAAATTCAATTGGGCCGATGGAAAAATGTAAATGTTACCAGTCACTAGAACATGTTGAATTTGTTTTTTCTTCTTTAGTCTTTTTTTTTTTTTTTTTTTTTTACAGTGTAATATTGCCTTCTCCAGTAATCTTGTCTGAATCTGGAGAGAAATGTGCACCATTTCCAAGCAAAAATTGTCTAAAACAGTTTTAAACCTATGCCAGTGGATTCTGATGTGAGACAACGACAGGAGATGGGCTTTTCCACTGGAGGAAGAGTTATTATGAATTATAAACACATATTTTGGCCAGAAGTAACAGTATGATTTTAAAATGATGGATTCATTCCTTACAAACCTGCTGATTTTCACTTCACCATACGTCAGGTCATGTGGCTTATTGTGACGTTTTTATCAGCTGTTTAGACTCTCATTCTGACGGCACCCATTCACTGCAGAGGAACCATTGGTGAGCAGGTGATGTAATGCTTGCAATTTCTCCAAATCTGTTGTGATAAAGAAACAGACTAAGACTAAGAAACTGTACGTCTTGTTTGTCCAGAGAGTCAGTAAATTTTCAGCAAATCTTCATTTTTGGGTGAATTATCCCTTTAAGGAGTAGGGGTGAGTCAACAGTCTAATTATAGATGTAATTACACAAATTAAAAACAGATGTAAATATTGTCATTACATGCAGATATATTTAAACATAATGTAAAAACATACTCAATAAAATCTTTGCATTTAATTAATTTAAATGTTAGTTCATAGTAAAGACACTTAATATATAATAATCCCGTTTACAATTATACCCTCAATCCTATTATTTCTTTTAATTCCCTGGACATCGTACATTCTACATAATTTTAGAACTGAATTAAGTGGTGGGTCAGTCTGATGTTTGTATGTCAGCCTGAAGGACCACTGATCAGAGAAAACACATTGGCTCCATGCAGTCTGGAACTCTGGGTAAATAACTACAGTTCATTCATGGGAATGAAGCTTAAATAAAGTTCCACCGCTGTGACTGTGACACATGACCCCATAACACAGATGACATTCAAATGGCCCTATCTTTAGCTCCTTTTCCCTATTGACTTCAGCTGAATTTGATTTCACAGTAATTTACGCAGTCTGACTTATTGCTCTCTTTGTATAAATAACAAATAACAGATGTCAACATACACAGTTGTCTATAAACTTTACTAACCCCTGTGTGTTATTATGCAAGATAATGTTACTGCTATACAAATGTTGTTGATGTACTTCTCTCTTGACATCTGAGGTCATGATTCTCCAGAGAGATTTGGGCAGGGAATATGTTAGGGAACAGGGTGTTAGTTTAATGATTTAGCTGCTATGCTAGCCTAGCTGAACTGGCTCAATCATACCTGTTTTGTCCAAAACATATCATTGGTGGTCCACGAGGAATCAATGAGACAACTTCCGCTTCTCTCTTTCTCTAGAGACTGTTATCAGTCACTGTGGTGGGATCAAAGATGCCTGTGTCTCACTAGATTACAAGACTGATGTCATGGTTCAAAAGCAGAGCGTATACGTTAAATGTTCTTGCTGAATTTTCTTTGAAGTCTTCTCTGTTTACTTAAGTCCCTGTTATCTAATTGGTCTTATCGCACATGAGCCACCTTTCTCAGATATTCCTGTGGTGGTGCAGCAGTTTTCACAGGCTCCTCAAATGTCCGTGAAGATGCTGGACAAACAATGTCAGTTTTAGTTTTTGACACCATTCAGGCCTGTTCTTGTTTAGCCGGGGAGTGGTGTGAAGTCTTGTGAAGGAAATGTCGTTGAGATGGGAAACCAGAAAGGAAATCTTTAATAAAGAAAGTGGGAGGGAGTGTGACTGTGAGAAAGGTGGACGAAGACAAAAGGCTAATTTACGTACACTAATCCTGCGTAATCATTCTGTTTTACAACATCTTCTATTCAGTGTCCATGTAGAGAGCCTCTGTTTGCGATTGTCTACTTCATTAGGGTGCTTTACTCAACTCCAAAGAACTCTTTATGACACAAAGTTCTATATAGAAACAAAGAAGCTTATATGAAAAAGAATTCTCAAAATTTTACTATAATTAGTGATTTTTTTTTTTCAACAAAAAAAAATAACAAAACATGTATCAAATGTTATTATCCTGTATTTGGAACCTTTTGTTTTTGGAAAGATTCTATAAAAATATCTTATCTTATACAGTATCAACCAAAATAACAGATTTTTATTATTATTTAATCAGGGAAATTTGTACAAAAAAAAAAAAAAAATTATAATAATAATAATAAATGTAAATAAAACTTAAAAAAAAAAAAAAAAGTAAATATTATGTACAACTAAGATGAAGGATTCCAGATTCTGGACTATTTCTAGATTCCTAATTAAAATAAATTGATCATGTGACTCTTTATACAGATGTTCAAATGTTCTTTTATTAAAGCTCAATATGCTCTTTTGATCATCTCAAATTATGCTGGGGAACCTGATCATCAAGTTTAGAAACAAAT
Source organism: Poropuntius huangchuchieni (assembly GCA_004124795.1). Classification (NCBI taxonomy): domain Eukaryota; kingdom Metazoa; phylum Chordata; class Actinopteri; order Cypriniformes; family Cyprinidae; genus Poropuntius; species Poropuntius huangchuchieni. Next base: position 29,806 of record SCHK01438820.1, read on the forward strand.
CTGTCGAGCTCATGCTTGAGTGCTGCTGTTATTAAACCAAAAGATCGATAAATCAAATACTAAGACATTATGATATTCACGTTGATTTTTCAATTGAACTTTTCACTCAGATTGTTATGCTGATAAAATCATTTGAAAAAATACAAATAAAATAAAAACTTAACCAGTCTAATCAGTTTTGGGCCCAAATTTTAAAGAAGGATTTAACAGAAAATTCCTAATGTGTGACATATCATCTCCTTTAAGGTAACATAATCTTAATGACATGAGCATAATTGTAATGACGTGACTAATAGACAGACATCTGCATCAGCTCCCAGTAGGATCTGCACTAACCCGAACAAAACAAACAAACAAAGTGTTTCTGTTAGAGCTGCTTTCTATTTGCTGACTTAGCTGTGTGTGTGTGTGTGTGTGTGTGTGTGTGAACTGCTCTCAGATTTTCCTCACCTGTCACCTGCCCACATACACCATCACAGCAAACGGCTGGCCTGTGAAACAAAGAAAGCAGCAAACAGTGTTTATTATCCAACTTGATATCTCTTTTCCCAGCTTAGTTCAACTAGTTCTGCAACTGAGCCAAATTCCTCCAGAGCCTGGGAACTAAGAGGCATTAGCGGAAAATGACAACTAGCCAAACCTTTCTATTTACAGTAAACACCCAGAAGCCCGGAGATGTCTTTTCTGTGAATGTGTGTTTTGGTTTCAAAAGTCAAGTGTCAAACTATATGTAAAATTCTGTTTGTGGTTAAAACGGTCTCATCAGAACGGACCTTGTGAAATGCAAATTCATGCAGAAGATGATGTACCAGAGAACTTAGAGTGCTTTATATACTGCAGCAACTTTTGTATGAAAATTGCCAGTGGCATTTCTGAATATTAATTCGGAGGCTTTTTATAAACATGGGACAGCAGTGGAATGCTAGGCGTCTGCAGAGAATTCACACAATTATATTTTGCATTGTTGACATGCTAACATACATATCACTGGGGGAAAAACTGTTAAATTTACAGTTAAAAAAGCAGCCATGGTTGCCAGAAATTAACAGTAAAAAAATATATAGCAACAGTGTTTTAGGTGTTACAGGATGGAATGTTGATATTGGTGCCTGTATCATATTAATATATCAATATTTCAATATTTCAAAATCTGCATTTTAAATTAAAATGTAATGATAATCACCAGAATAATAATGGTGGCAATACAGAACATTTTACAGTAAAATTGCATATAAAATTAAATTGTTTAACATAACGATCTTAACACATTTACCTTTTTTTCTATCAGCAGCCATAGTTTCTAATAATAAATCTTGTGGAAAATATATATATTTTTAATTGTTTTGTTGTATCTTTCACGGGATGTTATTTCTTGACATCGGATTTTTATAGCATCTAAATATCTGAAAGAATAGTACTGTTTATTTTTATATGTACACATAAAGCACTACGATATAAACTGAACTGAAACCATTTTTCTTAAGTTCTTGCTAAATTTATATTCATCTTACTGTACTCTAATAGTGGGTGCCAACTTAATACGGTAAATGTTTTCCAGATAGATATTCCATTTTTAGATTCTATATATTTCTACATTATTTTTAATCTGCTTTGGCTTCAGTAAAATGACAATATAAAAGCCAGTAACAGTTACTGATGAAAAGTTACTTTCTATAACTTCTATTTAACTTTGAACATTCATTTTATTACTTAAGGAATTGCGATCAGTAACTATTCATAAGTTTTCATTATGTTTATTGTGTCTTCATGCTTCACTGCATGTAGAGTTTAAAAGGCCGGGGAAGAATATTTTGTTAGATGACAGCATCTGTAGAAGCTTTGGATAAAAGCACAGGCTAATCCATGTATGTGTTTGCTGACAGATAAGGGTGGTTGTGTGTGGAGGGCCATGTGTTCAGCCTCATTCAGAGGCCCTTGAGGAACAGCCTTGACAGGCTGTGAGAGATTGTTGTGGCCTTAGATGGACATCCAGTTGTTGTCTTTAAAATATGAGAGACAGGTGAGCAGGCCTTTAGTGCATCACTTAAAGGAACACTCCACTTTTTTTGGAAATAGG
>SCHK01438826.1:4697-20316 GCA_004124795.1 Poropuntius huangchuchieni
TTTAGATATTGTTGAAAGGGATAGTTCAACAAAAAAATGAAAATTATAATTGATTACTCAATGGAAGGCAAAAGTACATCAGTGTCACCATACACCATACATTCAGTGTGGCTTGTGGACTATATTAATCATATGATAAATCTGTGTTATAAACAGACTAAAATGTGTGTGGTGTAGGATTTAATTGTAGGTGAACTACCTGAAATATCTTATGTAGTGTGTCAGTTGAAAGAAAACACAATGCAGTAAAGTTTCTTAGCGAATATGCGGCTTTATTCAAAAGCTGAATGGTGAATTACCAAGGCAGAGCATGGTAACAATATCAGGATTGTGATCCCTGAGAGGACAACATTTGAACAAAGAATCCAGATACTGGAATATAAATTACAGCCATTAGCAAAATTCAGAGCATTAAAAAACATTTTAGAGGAATCATCAGAACAAGGTCTGATCCATAGGTGACCAAATGCATATAATATCTAAACAATTATGTACAAATACAATTGTTTTGAAATGGCACAGTACATAAATACTGCTTTAAAATACAATATACAAGCTCACCCAATATGGGTCATTCCCAAAGAGAAACTACAACTCTGTTAGGATCACTGTTGTTGCTCATGTAAAGCTCTCACTTAGCATGTTTTGTATAGTTGGCATTGTGATCTCCAACTGTCAGCTGTGAAGGAATGGGGAAAACTGTGGCTCTAAGCCAGACCAGTCTGTGCAAAAGGGATCAGAGAACTCAGATCTGTGCTATAAACACCTCTTAAACTTTAGCTGCCATCTGTTTTAACAATGTGCATTGTGTTGACAGTGGCCCTGGTGCCAATTCAAAAGAGTAAACGGCATTAAGCGATTGCTAGGAGATACTTTACTTGAGCAACCAACAGGTATTTTAAACCAAGCTGTGCAACTCCCACTTCATTACATCTTTGAGCAAAGCTAAAAAAAAAAATTATAATAATAAATCATGCCAAAAATCTCATATCTATCTGCCAAGATTGTGTGAATGCATTGGCATTAAATAATATAAAGATCTAAAAAATTTGGGCATTTGATACATTTTCACACAGCTTTAAGATATAACAGTTCAATCACCACAAAAATGCCCAGAGGATTTAGGGAGAAAAGTGCTCAGTCCTCATACACCACAGATTAAAATAACCTGACAGCATATTTGGAAAATTTGCCTATTGCCAGCACAAAATGTCATAAAAAAAAACCTAATAGCAATAATAATTATAATAACACTGACATCAAAGAAATCAATTCGCAAAAAAGTGGACCTTCATCTCATTAATTTTGTCCGGAGTCCTTTTTTAGAACTAGATAATAAAGCACCAATGTTACTGATTTCCTCCGAATACTTTAAAGAACTCAATCATTAAATCAAACCTGAGGGAAAGAAAATCCTGAACGGCATTTGGAGAGAATAAAATATAAAGTATGCGCTAATTTGCTAATTAGAATTTAAAACTAAGCATATAAAGCTGGCAAAAGGCTTGGGTATACTAGAAAGTTACATTCTATGAGAATTGCAAATGGGATACAAGCAACAGTAATCACATAAAGCACAGTTGATTGCCTGCAAAGCTTGGCGCTGAAAGCGTCCTTCTGAAAGCCAGGCCCTTCGCAATGTCTGAGTTGGACAGGAAGCTCAGGCACCAGGCAGGAAGGAACTGTTTAAAGGCGGGCCGCACAGCAGCCCAGTATAACCACGGAAGGCCGTGCGCCACTGCAGAGTAAATTCAGCGGCCACACGGCCCAATACCACACTGGTCCCTCATGCCTTTCAGATACCGAGGCAGTGAGGGACGAGGATACAACAGAGGAGCCGGTCACCTTAATAGGCAACCTGAGGAGGGCACCACGGAGTGTCTGGGTACAGCAGGCAGTGCACTGACTTAAACCTGAGAGAGAAGAAAAAAAATAGAGGTTAGATTTGTGCATGCACACAAATGTAGATAAGAGCAAAATCCAAATGTGATCTAGAATGTTGAGAACTTGTCTTACCTGGATGGGTCCTCCTCAACAGAGAAAGCCCCTTTCATGTTGATGATATTCCTCTTGTTTTCAAACATTCCATAACTCAATGTAATCTAAATAAAATTATATGAAACACTGCATTAACACAACTATACTGCATTACACAGAACTAAAAAGTGCCTGTGTCAAGTTCCTCACCTGTTTGTGTACTTCTGATTTGGACACCTGTTGCAGGTTCTCTAAGTGTGAGTGGAACAAGCTGCTTCGGGTCAAAGGGACCCCAAGAACTGACTCAATGATGTAGCCGATGGTGCAGTCATCAGGAAGACGGATCTTCTCGGCAGTGTTCATAAAATGGCCACCACTGTCATAAAAATAGTAAAGTAAGTCAACATAAAACATTGAATATGGTCTTAGGTGCCGCATTAGGATACTGTAATTGAGAGGTTTTTATACCTTGCCCAGGGGCTCATCTTCAAAGCTAGCCCACGGCTGATACAGAAGCCTGCACCTCCCGTGGCAAACCAGAAATTGACAGGTCTCTGCAATGGAGAAACAAAAGTATCAGTTTCTATTCCTAATGCTCCTTTTAATCTTTACAGCCAGTGAATATTGAGGGCAACCTACCATCTTGTTGTCCCCAAGTCTTTCCGTGGCCTCAATCGGCCTGTCCAAGCTGGGTTTCCCAATGTACATGTCCTGAGTGTGAGGGTAGTTGGACAGCAACTTCACCAGTGTCTTCACGTTCACATAGTTGTCATCATCCACATGACAGAACCACCTAAACCAGACAGAGATATCGTTAGAACATTCAATATGCTTTGACACTTAAAACAAGTATTTACAATGTGACTGTAATCATGCAATGCTTACTTTTTTCCAGACTCAATGAACTTGTCATACTCGACAGCCATCTTGCAGGACAGAGCCTGGCGGCTGTGGGCAGCAGAGCAGTTGGTGTTGATAGCATGGCTTCCTGTGTGGACAAGAGGACAGATACTTTGTCAATGCTCACGTAATACTCCACTTATGTCTATCACTTGAGAAATGCCCTTTATCTAAGAGGTCAGGTGACTCTGCACGCACCCTAATACCATCTTCCCCCAAGAGCCCGGCACCCTTTAACTAACCATAAGTTTTTAAGAGGATTAGAAGGCCAAACTATGTGCATATCAAAGTGGGAATGTCTTGTGACTTCCGCTTGAGGGAACTGCACTCACCGATTTTCTTCTTGAGTTCTTCATCTTCGCCATCCGTGAAGATGTATGTCTGCGAAAACAAGACAAAGCCTGGTTAGCTCTATCAATGGAGTCACACAAGTTCATCAATGAATCACAGCACTAGAGCAGAGACGAAACAGGAATTGGCGCGTTCCAAACTGGAATCATGTGTCTTGGAGAGCTATTTATTCCAAGCGGACTGATTAGGAACCATTGTCTGGGTTTTACGCCATGGAAAACTCAGCAAGTTAAACAAGCCAGACTCTACCCCCCAAAATAAAGGCCCCTTGTTCTTGTTGTCAATCTCTCCATGGCAACTGCTCTGCGCCCCAAAGCATCCCAGGCCCAGAACAAAGCGGGGAGCAGACCACCCCACTTACCCCCACCGCCCCCAACACTCCACCCCCATTCCATTGCCCCCTGACCACCTCCCAAGTCTTTCCATTCCTCATCCCTCTATCCACTTCAGACATGTCCCAAGAAGGAATGGCCAAGTCATCTGGAAGAAAAGAAAGAAGCACCAGGTCCCATTCTCCCAGACATACTCCAGTTGATGAATATACATTCACACCAGTGTGCATTCACTGACGTCTGACCCCTCAGGGTTTTGTTAACGTTAAAATAGAAGGGGTGGGATTAGGAGCTCATTGTGGGAGATAAGACAGAGCAGGTGCGAGGCGGCAGCCCCGGCTCAAAGGAGCCATTGAGAAGACGCCGCCACACGCCTCAGACAGACTGATGAAAAGGCGGCGTGCCCCTGGCCATGCACTGCCGTTAACCTGTTTGCTTTCCACCTCAGGTGAGACAGCACCTGCCACCCGCCGCCTTATCACAGCCACGTGTCTGAACAGGTCAACCTGCCCACGCCCGACTGGCCTTGAACATGTACACCTACGCTACAAACCTCTTCTCTTATGAGCTTCAGCTGTTTTGTGATCTTTATCTCAACAGTGAATTCGTTTTTTTGTTGCCTTTCAAATGCCGGCACGCACACACGTGGACCCATTCCCCCTTTTCACAGTCGCATTTTTTTGAACGTTCAAACATTGCCAGATAATGTTTGATTGGTTTGCAGAACAAACTCTGAGCAGATGTTTAGCGCAGCACTCTGGGGCCAAGGCCCAAGGCCGATGTTTGTTCAGGGAGGGCTGGCGGTTGGACCGGGTAAAGGATCAGAGGCTGGCGCTGTTTGCGCAGAGTTCCGCTGAAAGGACAGACTAATCACACAGGCAGCTGCCAAGGCAGACTGGGCACTGACAGAGAGAGAAACCTCAGAGCTGATTAGTGCATTACAATGTGTGTGTGTGGCCACTCACCCCCATCCCTGCTCCCACTGTCCCTATGCACAGAGACAATGAGGAGTGGGTAAAGCTGTCACTGGGTAAATCCCAAATATGTTTGCCTGGATTTGCATACAGCTGCAGTGGTTAACTAAAGAGAGGCCTCTCGTGGCACATGGCTTTGTTTCTCAGTTTCCCTTTTATTGAAGATATTGTGAGCCAAAATGACCCTTTTGTGGTTTCTTTCATAAATGTCAAGTCTTTTCTTCAAAATGCAGTTTTCCCAGCACACAAGAAAGGATGAGGGTTTGGTTGTTTGAGCGGGCAGGGATTGGTAGGGCTTCCCACCCCACCAAAGGAAGGTCTGGCATAGGGCAGGCTGAGCGTGGAGCCTGGCTGTCTGTCTCCTTCTACCCGGGAAGGAAGTAGAGAGATGTTACTCCCTCTATTAAACACCAAACAGCCCTGCTCCCTCTACCTGTGCCAATCAGAGACCAGAAACTTGCACGGACTCGTGCCACAGCAGATCTGCACTGCTTTCACTGTCTTGTCTTAATCCCAGAGAAGCTACTGCCACAAACAGAGAGTCGTTATGCAGTTAAGTATTTCAGATAGAGATAATGAGGTTGGTCATGGCACTACGTTTGCGTCGAGCAAGTGTGCATTTGATCTGAATGGCATTCTGTGTAACTGGACACCGGATACCGCAGCCGCAGCACAGGCTGTTCTCTCATTGTTGTGAGTTTGTCTCGCTGGGGAAGCTGCATTGTTCCAGGGGGGAAATTTAGAGAAACAGCGGAAGCCAGAAGCTGCAGCGTGAACAATTCAAAATGGAGCAGATCTGACTGAAAATAATAACACTATTCAAGAGTCCTGACTCATCAAGTCAAGACTCAAGACAATTACAAAGCATGCTTTTAATAATCAGAAACAAGTGCTCAGAAAGCAACAGAGCTCTAGGGTTTCATTCTCTCAGAAAAATACTCATAATTCCAGTGTATTAACTAAGCTAGGGGAGCTTCTAGCTGACCGTGACTAACTCTAAACAAAGACAAGACAGTTTCCCACCAAGAGGAGCCACAGGCTGCCATGAGTGTCAACAGCAGGCACAGATTGGATCTACTCTCAGTGTTTACATGTAAACAGCCCAAGACAGCGAGCTGTTCATCACCCATCAAGGCAGCACCTGAAGCAGGTAAGCGGGTTGGAAAGATCCTTCCTACACAAGTTTCTAACCCCTATGAACACGTTCACAGTGTCGGTCATGCATCATCTCACTTGACATATGTGACAAAGTTCCCATGCTGTGGGTCTAACAATGCCTGGCCCGCTGAAACACTTGTCTGGTGCCAGCCATTGTGGCAAGCGGCCAAACGGTACACCGGAGTCCTTGGGATAATCCCCGGCCGTTCAGATGACAATAACTGGGATTTAACGTACTCAGGTGTTGCACGGATGAATGTAGAAATAATTTGAGAGCGGCTCTCCGTGTGCACACATTGAGAATGTGAGGATTCATATAGTTGGCATTAGAGCCATCTTTTGTTCTTTGAGACCCAGCCACCTGGCACTTATTCTCCAGGAACTCCCCCTTGTATTCTGGGCTGCGCTGGTCTTTTATGTCTGAGCTGCTCCCCACCAGCTGCTGCTATTAATCCCTGCTGTTAACTCTCTCTTCTGTGGGTTAACTTCCATCAACTCCTGTACTGAGCAAACTTAGTCTTAGTTTTCAGTCTCGCCTTTAGCCTGTAGTGGTCATATCAGTTTAGCTGGATAGTGAAAGACAAATCCGACCTGACTGAATGAGTACAGAGGCTAAAGTGGCCTGATTTAAATTTCCACTTTCCACATGCTTTGATTTTCATACAAAAACGTCACCAACATAATGTTCTTTGTACTGAGACGCTGCAGGCATCTAAAAGTGTTGCTATGGCTGTGTCATATTCAAATGACAATAATAAAAACCCCTCTTGTCTAAGGTGTGAGGGAAACGGATTGTGACAGAGCCCCCGAGGCAAATTAAACTGACTTTTGCAAAATGTATGAGCAACTACTCTAGGTGGTGGATAAAATCACTTTGACTGCTCTGCGTTCGCTGCTGTCGAAGTGCCGAGAGTGCTTTTGTGCTTGCTGCAAAAGAGGCCTGTTTCTCAGAGCTGTACTTTCATACTGTGAGCCACTCGGCATGCTGCTGAAAAGCCTTCCCTTGCCTATAGATGCTGTCCCTTTGTGCCCCCCAGCATCTCCATAACGAAGACTCTCTTTTCCCACCGCTTGGGTAGCTTGACCCAGCCTCTGCTCCAGATCCCCGGTTCCCATGGAGAGTGGGAGACAAGGGGCTGGCAAAGCTTTTCTTTCCCCCTTCAGAAAGACGCTTTGTTAGTGCTGAGAAGGGGACAGCTCTGAAGCCGCTGCTGTGATGCATCCTTAGCCCTGGCGTATTCACGGGGACACCCCAAACAATGGAGCAGGAGGGGAGAAAGGGGGGAACTTACAGCCACCCATCGCTCTGTGAGCAACACGGCGTTTGCTACAGACAGCACTGTGAATCTGAGTTTAATAATGTGTTATATGCCAGGCAGATATAAATGGATTTTTGGTCCCTTCATAACAGTGTACAACATTTGAATTTGTTTTGTGGTCCTGCTTGTAGATATTCATATTATAGATTGGCTGATGATACGTTTGACCAGCAGTTTTTTTGTTTTTTACTGTTATTCACACATTTGTTTAGTTAATCAGTTCTTTATTAACATGTATACTAATAAATGAAATTTTCCAGAGGGTCTCTAAAGAGGAACACCATTATACCACAGGAAACAACAATGTTCACAGGTAAAGTGACTAAATGTATGAGGACAATATACTTGCAACCATTTAGACTGAAAAAAATTATGCAAAAGTGAAACTGCATCAATGAATAATAAAATATTTAAGCTACATTTAAATGTATCCATTTATGTTATAGGCAAATTAGACACACATGATCTGTATTAGTCGTGAAAAGCAATACTAATCCATCTCCAATTAAAACTATTTAAGTTAACTAAGATAGATAGTAATGTAAAGTATAACTGGATTTCAAACACTCGGAAGAGTGAATGAATATGAGCTAAATTCACAGCTAAAAGTGTCATAAAGTAGGGCATGGTGGTTTGAAGCGGAAAGACAGCGCCTACCATTTATCATTAATATCATGAAAAAAAACACCTACTTTGTTTCCGGCTGGTAAAATATGTAACCAAAGAGTGCAACGAGCTATGCAAACAGTTTGCAAAAGCCTAAACGGACATACCTGCTGCATGTTTCTGGATATCCAGGTGTCCAGCAGTAGATCCAGTCTGGATCGGTGAAACTTCTTAGTGGTCTTCACTGCGATGAAGATGTCATCCGCGCTGATGTCCTCAGCAGGCGGCGCGTCTGTCGTCGCTCCGGACGCTTCGGTGGGCTTATCCGCTTCCCTCCTGCTGCGGGTCAGCTTGGAGAAATAGGCAGAGAATCCCTTCTTTCCATTCTGCTCGGGCTGAGCTCCATCATCAGCCTCTGACTCCCCCAGACTCTGGAGCGAGCGCAAACCGACCTCACTCTCGTTCTGCATCCCGTCCATCTCAGTCCGCTGATGCTGCGACAGAAATAACAGCAGCCCTAGACAGGTGACGGTCGCTCCCGCGAGGGAGAGCACAGCTTTCCTGCCGTACGCTTTCGACATGTTCATAAAACTCTAAGAGAAGGACGCTCTCTTTGTGATATACACAGCATTAACCTAAACCTCCCTCCAATAGCCTACTCTAAAAAACAAGCGTGTCATCCGAATGCAACATAGTAGCGCTGAGAGAGTCTCCTCATTGTAACTCGGAGGGGCTTTTATAAACTGCCCACAGCATTGGTCACGCCCAATGGGCGGGGCATTAATGGCTATTGTGCTGTGGGAACCGCAGAGAGACTGTCAATGGGAGGACGCGTTAAAGGACAGCAGGCGAGGGAGAAAGAGGGGGGAGGGTGAAGAGCACAAACAGGCGTAAACATTTTCAAAGTACATGCTCTTATAAAACAAACTATGTATGCATGCGCTAAAATCGCTCTTAATTGCATTTATTCATTATCAGAAGCAGGGCTGAAAATAATTGTACAAGTTTGTCTAGGCCTACGTTTGTGTATCAGTTTTAAGTGGAAACAACATTTATTTATTTATTTATTTAGCCTATGTGTTTGTTTGTTTATTTATTTATTTAAAGTCTTATGTTTAACATGAAATTATTTTGTTGCAACTTTTTTAGTTTTTTTTTGTATTTGTTAAAAATAAATAAATAAATAAAGTGTAGCACAGATTTAATTCATTTTAACATGTCTCTGTAAGCATATACACCTTTACACAATACATTAATGGGGTCATATTTCCCACTAGAATTATGTGTTTGTGTGTGAGAGAGAGAGACCGGGAGAGAGAGTGTGTGTAGCACAGATTTTAACATTTCTCTGTAAGCATATAGGGCTTTTTTGCATGAAGATAATGAAATGAATTAAGTCTAAGAACTGAAAAGTAAGTTTATTGCTGTCTTATATTAAATTACAGCTTAAGATTAATTTATTGCACTTTTTGAACAACTTTATATGTTATTGTTTATGACTAAAATCTCATTAAAAAGTAAACATGACAATAATTATAGTTAAATGGATAAAATATGTTTTTTTAAACATAATGATTGAACACTTTTTACAAGAACCTGACTGCCACGATGCAAAAATTGTTCCACAAACAGAAATCACTTTATTAATGTATTTTTTTATTATTATTGGCTTAGATACACCTCCGAAAAATAAGACTACTGACATAGGACATCTTCTATAGACAACTTGGATCACGTCAAGCACCAGCCATTTCTCAATGTCAACATTCAAATCAAGCTCACAATGATGGCGCGCTCCAGTCAATCCACGGCAGCTGACCTCGTGAGGCCTTCAAACAACCGCATGTTCCTTATGCTTGCTTTAAAATGGCGCCTCTTCTGCGGTGAAGAGCCTGTAGATCTGGGAGCACGACCCTGGCCATGACTTCCAGCTGACAGCTCGCCAACTGCTGGTGACAGACTTAAATGCTTCACATCCTACTTCTAGCCCTCTTAACAGCTTGCTTTCAAAACAAGCAGCAGTCCGACACTACATTTAAGGCCTCACTTCCAAGTCAGGCTGAACAGCTGAGATGTTCTTGGGGGTTTTTTATAACAGAGATAATTAACACTCAAGAAATGGTAATTTGGAACATATCGTTAAGAATCAAACAAAAAGTTGTGCTCCTTCAGAAATCCTTCAGAGGTCCAAGACAAAGCGCAAAGCTTCAAACTTTCCATTGCGGCTGCTAACAGACATACAGAATCTTTTGTTAATCTTTTGAAGCAGCCAACAAAAAATGTGTTAAAATGTGTATAAGAAACCAGGCAGCGGGGTCAACCTCCCCCGGCCTCTGTTCTTTTTAGGATCAGCACTCTTTTTTACTCTGGAATGGAGGAACACTTTGGCAGGCCCCTTGTCAGACTCCTCAGACAATCTGTGCAATAAAAAGCAGGACTAAACCACACACAATGCAAAAGTTCCGCTTATATCCCACTTTCATGCCAATCACCCCATTCCCCCTCCTCCTCCTCCTCTGACGGATAACAAAAAAGGGGAGAAAAAAAGTTTCTTTTCTTCCAACCTCTCTTTCATTCTCAAAAAAAAAAAGGCTCCCAGTCTGCCCTCCATACCACATCCCGGATCCTTCCCCATCTGAAGACGTTACCGCCGAATTCCAATTAAATGAAATCTCCCATCCAAGCACAACCCACTTCCCCACAAGAATGCCCAGCGATCCTGCTAATAAACGCAACCCGTTCCCGCTGTCCCGCTGTGGCATCTGGAGCAGGATGATGAGAAATCTCAAAGGAATGGATATGATTATTGCTGTGCTATTTATAGAGTGGCTTTAATGCGTGTAGCACATAGACGAGGTGCAACATTTCAATGCATGTGGCTGGCATCCTTGCTAAATGAGACTGGACGTGCCCTGTCTGAACATCCCCTTTTCCTGCCTGCCAAAACTCAAGCTCAAGGCTTGGCGCAACTGTTTGTTTTGGGATTTGAATGTTTGCGTTGGGTAAACAAAGCAATTTCAGCATGTTAGCTGTATTTGAGGACAGAGTTGTCTTATCTGACCGTTCAGTTTAAACAGTTCCCTTGATGCAAACTGACTCGCTTTGATCTTAATACCCTCGATGCACCACAACTACAAACACAGATACTCTGGGTAATGAGAGCGGTCTGTTCGGAGTGGTAGAACGCCATCATGTTGATAAAGGCACATCCTTCCTTCATCCGTTCCATATTTATTTTTATTCATTTCTGTCTTTTCCTTACCCTCCAACCACTGGACAGATTCTTTGAAGATGGAGGTTAAATTTACAACAGCTGTGTGAGAGGATGACGACTATGTGGCGTCCCGCTGTACCCTTGTACAATGGGCATATACAAGGATAGTGGGACGGTTAGTGGTTGTCTGTCAGCCTACAGTCTCCTGTTTATTATTCTGATCCACATAATGGAGCATTTAACTGTATTACGATCATCTGGAGTTACAGTATGTGTCCTGTAGTACATCTTTTGGTGGTCTATTTGATTTTTGGGGGGATAATTTCTTCCTTTTGGCCAGCTACGAAACAGAACTTTCAAATATCGAATACAATGCATGACATATAGTCATCTCTTTCCTCAACTAAAAGGGAAAAAATGGCTCTTTGAGAAGCGGTCATGGTCGTTTGACATATTTAATGGGGATCTGTGAAACGTTCGATTGAATTATGCAAGCACCGGGTCCTGCCAAGTTCGAATCTGTCCTTGGAACATAAATGTCTTACTGTCTTGTTTCATTCTTTCTTGTTTTCCAGGTCTCTGTTTTTTTCTTTCTCCAAAGCTCTTGGATGAAATGGGGTTCCAGACAGTGATGGCCCTGGATGACATTCCTATGGTGTAAGTGCACGGTGATAATGAAACTATATTCGTCCCATCTGGGTAGAATCTATTTCAGCTGATGGAAAAAGTATCTATGTGCTCTAGCCAGATGAAGGGAAAACATTCTTTATTTATTTGTCTTTTTTGGACTATAAATCCTGCAGCGCATATCCTCTACGGTTGCGTCCCGAGCAGGGAAACATAATGCAGCTTCTGAGGGTCCGCGGAGTCCCCTGGCTCTCACTTCTGGTGTGACCTGTAATCCTATCAATGCTAGCACAGCCATGCTGGGAGAATAAACAGAGCTATTGGCTTCTGCCACTGCCCTTTTTATACTCTATGTCCTTCTCTCACACAGCGCATTTCAGATTTGGAATAAATATTCGTGAACAAGAAAATGCACTTGGATGACTTGGGTTTGCGCCTCTATTTTTTTTCCAGCCTTAACAAATAAACATTGTCTGTTTTCTCAGAGCTCATCCAAGCCTTTGATTCGCTCGTCATTCTCTCCAGATCCTACAATCCTTCAGAAGAGGCTTAATTTTGTTATTCTGAGAATTGCGGATAGTTGGACTGTCGTACTTTGCAGATGTTGGACGCCAGGGTCTGTGTCACAGTGCCAGCTGTTGTTGCTGTAACTTGTGCTTTGTTTCCACCATGTCAAATGGATTATGGGAAATTTAGCAATGGATTAAATAGCCTTTCTGTAGCAGTGGGGGGTCAGATTGCACCCCTGGCTAGTCCGGGCTTGTCCTCAACCACAAATGCTCAATGTATGTAATGCAGTGATAAGTGACGATAAATATCCCCCTGACACAAAACACCATGCAGTCACAAGGAAAAGTTTATTTAATTGCTCATTCATCTACATAATTTACTGCATAACTACTTAGAACGGCAGATTCGAGCAGCATTGGAACCATATGTGAGATTTACAGAAGCAAATCATCTCCCCAACCTGTCAGCAGTAACATTTTGTAGCTGATTACAGTTTGAGGAAGAAGTGGGAGGTGTAACGGTGGGAAAGGAGCCGCTTGGCTCTCTTTGTATAGTGCTGGAACAGTGGAGCTGGGACAAGGACGCTGCTGTTTGTGGGTGAATCAGGCTCTGGATCACTCAGCCTCTTTGAAAGAGTTCTCTTCAACCTATACCCTTCCCTTTTGTGGCCTGCCACTACCTTGCTGAGCGGGACAATGAGCCAACCATTGAAAACTGAGACATGTTTCTGTGCTGCCCGGAGCCCATTAAGCTCTAAAGCACTACTGTAGGTCTCTCTCATCAGGCCTCTATTCTCATTCTAATGGCTCGCTGCATGCCAGTAGGCCTGTTGCTAGAAGCTCCCATCGCATTCCAGCCACAAATACGAGTGGGTTTAAAGTTGTTGGGTTTCCCCACCTTTGGGTTTTGAGAACGCTGCCAGTTGTTATGATGTAACCACATGTCCTTTTGTAATTAGGTTCGTTGATCTCATTCCTCTTCCTTGACTCTTCCGATTTGGTCCATGCAATAATGCTGTTGTGATCACGTTTTCATCTCTGCAAGATATATATTGATTATCCCTTAAATGCTTGGTGTTCTATACAGTTGCATTGTAGCAAGTAGCTTAAAATGACCTGGGGTTATCGGGTACTGAGATGCTGAACAGTTTCCTTTGTTTTCATTGAAAACAATGGGATATTGCAGCCATGGGTTTTGGGTGGGGTGACCGCTGTTGAGGTGAATTACCTTTTCTCCAGCCCATTTTGGGTATTTGAACGCTAAATGGCATTTGGGAATGCTGAGATGGCTCCTCTGGGAGAATATCAAGAGATCTCATTATGTGGATCTCTTGGTGCTTTCAATGGTAATTAATGGAGAGATAAGCTGCTGTTGATATTTAAATTTTGACCTGGATGAATAGTGCTCAGGGGAACTGTGGTGTATTTGTGTTGTTTAACGCAGTTAGCCTCATTAAGTGTGTTTTTACATGCACTTTGAAATGTCAGATTTCAGTCAGACTGTAACATTAATTCTTACTTCATTCAATGGCACATAAACTAGAAGACTGCTATTAACAAATGTAAACAATGTCTTGTTTAGAGCCTAAAATGTCTCAAAATATCAAATATGTTTGATCTCCTCTGACTGGACAGATTTATAACCTGAAGCTAAGAAAATGCCCATAATCTGTCCACTAGTTCTAAGTTTTGGCAACTATTGTTGACTCCTCCAGACAGTAAATGCAGAGAGGAATCTGGGCAAAAGTTGTGAAGTGGATTCCAGCCTTTAGTCATATCAGTCAACTGCAGTATTTTTTTACAAATCAGAAAAACAGACCAAGCTCATGCAATTGTAGCTTGACCTCCTTCATTCTTGTTCATGTATACACTTTTTTGTGTACAGTTGGCCTTGGCATTGTGTTCTAGCCCTAAAAGACAGAAATTATGTGTGACGTGTATTTAATCCCTAATGTATTTGGTTACAAACTGCGTCATGTATACGTTACCAGACACATGAAGACTGTAGCTTGACTTAAACCCCGCTGTAGCTCGATTATGAGTTTTGAACTTGGTGTCAATCCTACAGTGTGGTGTGAAAGCTCAGCACAGGGTTTGGGATGGGAAGACGTCGCACTAAACTGGTGTGTGGCACGGACGTGTGGAAGTTAAACACCATAAAACACCATTTCAGGTTGATGATGAAAGCCACACGAGTCATACCTACAAGCACGAAAGTAATTGTCCAAAGCGTCAAAATCCTCAGCTCTGGTAAGTGAGCGACAACTTCAAACACAAAACCCCTGTAGACTCTCATTAACTGCAACAAGCTCCAAAATGAATCCTTGATCTGTTTGTTTTCATGTCTATTTGTCCCCTTAACAAGAACCACATGTTGCCTAGTCATGCTATAGTTTCTAAAATTGCAGATCCCAAGAGGGAAACACAGTCTCTGTGTTTCTGGGCGTCTGTTTTATTACTTAGTTCATAAAACAGTATGACATCTAACAGCCCAGAATAACTGAGACTAGCCTATTGTGCTAATTAGTGTCTGTACTGTCCTGTTATCTGGACTGGCTCATTTGCATAACTGTTGAACCCCCCCAAACCTGTCCTACTTCCACTCCTCCTCCACTTCCACTCCTCTCTTCCCATAACTTCCCCTTTGACCCAGGCCTATTATCCTGGATAGCTGCTAATGAGTGACTGCCTTACAGCCCTGTGAGACAGAGAAGATCCACTGTATATTAATTGGGGCTGTAGTTTCTGTGAGGACATGGGGGTGGATCTGCAACAGCAGTGAGAAAACAGCATCCCGGGACTGTACCAATTAACAGAGTCGAGACTGCTTGGTTTTATTTGTTTGTTTGTTGTGTTCTTTTTGGCTCATGTCTTCTCGTTTTTCTCTCATGTCAGCTACTTTGAGTTTCGGACAGGCTTTGTGATGTGAAGTATCTGTGTAGTCACAGGGGATGCTATCCACCAATGTGGCACAAGGGGAAGAATGAAGCCATTGGGAAGCGATACTGTAGGCAAACATAAGAGAGAGAGAGAGAGAGTGGCTGTGGAGGGGTAGGATGACAGAGAGCGCTGCTGTGTGAGAATCTCACGGGGACCTCTCACAAAGTGCTAAGCAGGAGAGAGTGAGTGTGCTGGGAAAACGCTGAGACTCTCTTTGTATGTGTGTGTGATGCTAATCGCAGTTTACCCACCGAGGGAGAGGTGTGAGACGTGGGAAAAATAGCACTGACTGATAGGACTGGCTGATGAGCTCACTTGTCCTACATTTTTCAGTCTCATCGGACTTAGCAAAGCAATGGATGTTTTTAATGTTAGATAACGTGTGGTTTTCCAGCTTCCGCAGTAATCCCTGATTCACCGGTGCTTTGCGAAAATAATATTACAGACATCAGAGGAATTAGTCCTCAGTCTAAGGGGTAATGCATTATGTAATATAATAACATTGCCTTTTTTTCATGTAAAGAGTGAAGTAACTGGTTATCTGTTAAATTGACATGATAACCATACACCATTTTATTTCATTTATTAGTTTTCCATGCTGGAAGAAATTTACCAGAAATATACACTTTTATTTATTTTCATTTTTTATTCATTAAAGACGTTGAAATGATCAAAAGTTGTAGTGAAGATATTTAAAATGTGGCAAACTTTT
>SCHK01438880.1:0-14028 GCA_004124795.1 Poropuntius huangchuchieni
AAAAAAAAAACAGCATGAACTGAAACAGCATGCACAACACATTTACTTTCTTTAATGTGACATTCTTCTAAGTGAAAACGAATGTTTAATGGGATATAATGGGGGTGGAATTCAATTTTATCCACCAGGATTTAACTGGATTGTGAAATATTTACGCCTGCAGAAAAAGCCTGCCTCTTTTTTTTATTAATTAATGCTATTTAACAACTTTTTTTTACAATATCTATCTCAGATTAAACTCTAAACTTCATGAGCAATAAATTAAGAACTTTAAGACAATATGGTGTAGAAATCAGATGAAATGTTATTTAGTATCTTGTGATTGATTCTAAATTTTCACAAACATCTCAAAACTATAAAACCAATAATCTGCAAGGACAAATTCTACAGCCATTAAAGAAGGGTGGGTTTTTTTCTAACCACTATGCCAACTTCTATGGCTATTTTCATGGCAAAAACATAAATAATTGTAAAAATTTTAATAATAACAATAACAAAAAATAAAAACAAATGACCAAACAAAAACAAACAAACAAAAAAAATACTTTTTCAAAACCTATAAATTATCAAACTATTAAAACCTTCACAGAAATTACTTTAAAATCCTTTTTGTGAGTGTAAATTAGAAAAGAAGTTTTTCTCTAGGGACTACAAATATTCGCAGTGCAATAAAGTGCCAAGTCCGATATTGTGCTTAAAGTGCAAATGGTGGTGATGCTGAGAGTCTAACCTGAAGATAACAGCCAGTCTGTCCAGCCACACAGTGGGGTCTGATGACTTCCCACTACTGGAGTCCTGAGTCAGCAGCTGGACGCAAAGACAACGCATTACTTTATTGCATTACCCAAAGACAGTGAGAAATACAGACCACACAGTCACGAGTATCTAACCTTCCTCAGTGCCATGACCTGAACCGCACACAGATCGTTCAGACACTCCGCGATCTTCTCCAGGGGGAGGCGGGCCAACACCAGCGCAGTGCCTGAGATAAACCAATCACACCACTTAAACAAAACCAGCCATACAACAAGGGCATGACTATGATAAACAGAAAAGAGTCGACCTCTACAGGAGAAGCTTGTAAAGAACTAAATCATTATCGAACCAAAGATTAATAAAAACAAACCGCATTTAAAGGGATAGTTCATCCAAAAATGAAAATTCTGTCATTAATTACTCACATGTCTTTCTAAACCCGTAATACCTTTGTTCATCTTCAGAATTGTTGAATAAAGTCATTATTTTTGTATTCTTTGCACATAAAAAGTATTTGACCTTGCTACGTGTCTGGACCTTGATTGTGGTAGTACCCTTGCTGTGCGGATTTAATCAAAAATATCTTAATTTGTGTTCCGAGGAGGAAAACAAATGTCTTACGGGTTTGGAATGACATGAGGGTGAGTAATGAGAGAATTTTTATTTTTGGGTGACCTATCCCTTTATCATAGATCCTCTCCACACCTTTTAGCAAGCCAACCGCAGCATCTGTGGAGAGGGCGAATGAGTCGAGTGCCCGGGCGATGTTCAGCAGGCCCTGGAAGTGCTGTGCCATGTGATCTCGACACACCGAGCAGATGTTGTGAATGGCTTTAGCTGCCACAGAGGCCAACGGCTTCTCCCGCAAACCCTTCATCAGGAAGTTCAAAACAGGATCTGCCAAGCCGATACAGACGTCATGAATACATAAAGAGAAACTACACATCCAGCGAGTTAAGATCATGTAATAAACAAGATTGTGACAGTCACCTAACATGCAAGGGTTCCGGTCGATCACTTCGCTCATCTCACCAACCAGTTCGATGCTGGTGTAGCGAACGGCAAGGTGGACCGTCTCGGGAAGCAACACTACCTGCTCCAGCACCTCCGTCAGAGTGGGATTGTTCTCACTAAGAACCAGCAGAGGGAGACGGAGACATTTTAGAGTTACAATCAAACTTTCATTAAAGCGCTACAAAGACTTCATGATTAACTGTGATCTTCATTTGACTGATCCTGCAAAATAACGGCTTTCTAGTGATGTATCCTTAAGGGCTGCAGACAAAAACAAATCAACCAGATTCACAAAAAATTATTCTATTAAGCAAATTAAACAAAGTCACCAGTGTGGCCTGATTCATGAGCAAATGATTCTTATGTAACAGTTCTTTATAGTGAATCAAAACATACACCCTTTCACTTTCAAAATTGCGATCTTGTCACATTTTACAAGAAAAGATAATTGTCTTTTTCGCTTACATCTACTATACACTTTAAGACTAAAACAAATGCGTGAAACGGATGGAGATTGATTCATTATTCTTAAATAAAAAGAACAACAATAAAACAGCTAATAACAAATTACCTTATATAATGTTTATTAACAAAAACAAATAAGACGAGGCATAGCACACACCATTATATATCGACTAGATGCTTTGGAGCAGAGCAGGCCATGCACAAATGTAACCACATCAAATTATTACTTGCACAATCTCTAACTAAAAAATAAAAAAAACTACAGAAAATACAGAAAATCGTTCAGTTTACAAATGATCACTGTCTCATTAAATTTTACTAAAAGGTTTGAGTGACCTTTTAAGCCTCAAAACACAGGATAACATCAATAAGATCAGGAAATATATATAATCTGCAATAACATGACTTAAGTTTGCAGCCGCAAGTGTGAATTTGATTGGTAAAAGCAAGAGTCTTGAACATGAAGCTGTTAAATCATGACTGAAAGCGATACTTACGGATCGATACTCTTAGCTATGGAAGCCATGATGAACAGAACAGCCTCAGTTACTTCCCATGGGGGGTTTCCCTCCTTCAGAGTTGAATACAGCTGATGAGAGGACACACGGCATTTATAAAAAGGTTGAATTTTCCCTTTCGCTTCTCAGTAATTCATCCAAAATTGTAAAATCATTTCGGGGCCTTTTCCTCAAATCACTTTCAGTTCATGTTTCTGTTAGTATAAATTCTACCTGTGAGAAACACTCCATGGAGCCGACTAGGAAAATGACATCTTTCACAAGATCAGACACTCTCATCCTGAACTCCCCGAAATCATCTGTGTCCTCTGGGACTCCTTCCTGTACAGGAAGCACAAAATAAGAGATGAGGAAAAACAGATGGAAATTATGTATCTCATTCAATTTTATTGCACAAAAGCAATAGGTACTAGAAAGAAGTGGCTAGAATTTGAATGACTTGAGTCTTGTTATGTGAAGAAGGAAGAGAAAAATACGGAAGGGAAGGATGCTCACATGATCTGGGTCGAGCTGGCAGTGGCGGGCGAGACTGTGCAGTAGTCTCTGTATGTACGGCTTGAACACTCTGTGGAGCGCCGGATCGTTCATTTTATAAAGATGTTCTCCCAGACGGTACCAGAAGTTGAACGAGATCTCAACCACCTGAAGGAAGACCAATATTCCCAACAGACAGTCAAAAAGGATGCTTAAAAATCCCATACTCACTTTCACTTGTTACGAATGTTTCACACAAACCTCATATTGGGGATGGCCAGCGCAAATAAGCAGCAACTCTAAGGTGCGAAGATCTCCCATGCCTTGGCCAGGAGTCCTTACGGTCATCTCCAAAAATGTCTCAGACAATTCCGTAAAGATCCGGCAATAATTTAGCACCCTGTGGTGAAAAGGGGAAAGCAAAAAAAGAGGAAAAAAAAGATGCAGTTTACAACAGGTTTCAACATAAATCACTTGCTCTGTCCCAAAACCTTATTATTATGAATATATTTATAACTTAAAACCAAAATATATTGATTAAAAAAAAAGTTCAGTTTAAATAATTAACTATTTTACACAATAGTAGAATACTATACAATTTTACATCAAACTATATGTAAATTGCATCTCCTGTATTAAATATTGTGCGACTTGAACTTTCAGTATAGCAACGTTAACATCAAACTCGGAAATCAACTGTGAACTGAGACTCCAGTTTAGTATATTTGCGCAATTTGAGCTTTTACCATAGCAACGTGTTAACGTCAAACTTGACAGAAATCAATTAGATTAAGTCTCCTCTTTAGTATATTACTCAGTTTGAGCTGTTATCATAGCAAAATGCTAACAACAAACTACTGAAATCAAATGTGAAACAGGTTAAAGTTTAGTGTATTTGCGCAATTTGAGATTTTAGCATAGCAACACGCTAATATATAACTATGGATATTATTTGTGAAAAGGCTTTTTCAATTTATAGTACTGCACAATTTGATCGCTTAATGTAGCAAAATCTTAACGTCAAACTACTGAAATAAATTGAGAGTCGAGTCTCTTATTTAGAGTATTACACAAGTTGAGGTTTTAGCTTAGCAACATGCTAACACCAAACTATATTGAAATTATTTTGGAGTCAAGTCTCCAGTTCGCTTATTGTCACAAGTACTATTTGTTTTAGCTGTACATGTACTTATATGGTCCCATGTGATGTACGGTGCTTTCTTACGGCATCTCACTGGATATCGGAACAGAGATTATTTTGTTTAAAGGTGCTATATGTAGGATTGACACTGAGTGGTTGAACTAGGTATTGCAGTCCAAATTCAAAATATTGGAGAGTTTTTTTTTCACCCGGGCCCTCCTCCTCAGACTTGACCCACACGCAGGTTGCCAGATTGACGACACCAACAGGAACGAGCGCACATGACGATGAATGACATTAAATACGCTCTGCTTTCTGCCAACTGGCAACCCGGGGTGCCGAAATACAATTGGGTAAATTGGCAGTGAGCGGGTTTCAAAAACCAAAACAAAGTCATACATTCCGGGCCGGAACGCACATTTTCAAAGGAGAATAACTGACTGTAGCAATGTTTTTTGGAAAATCAAGTATGTTAACTTAGCATGTCTCTCAAATATCTGCAAACATATTACGGTATTTGTATGCTTTAGTAGAGTCAAAATCCTACATATAGCACCTTTAGGGTTTGCATGAACTGCAGACATTGATCATAAAAAATGGCATACGTACTTATCAAGGTCCTCTCGGGCTACAGCCATGTGGTAAGCCGTTTCTAGAGAGAGGACTCCCTGGAAGAGCTGCATGGCCAAAGGCATGTGTACAGCCAAATTCTCGATTGCGTACAGTGCGGAGCACACGCAGTCCGATGCCGCCTCATGCAAGTTTGTGGACGTCTCATCCCTCTGCTGAAAAGAACAGGTGGGGGAGATCTTTATAAATAAACGTAACAGAAAGTGGGAGCTAAGTGATTGTCTGATCACATCTGCTGATCTCACCAGCACTTGGAAGAGAATCATCAGCAGTTGATTGCTAGCCATGAAGTTGTTGTCCAGCACTCCTAAATTGAACCAACTCCCCAAACACCGGAACACCTTGATAAGCATCTTCTCATCGTGTCCAGACTTCTCCGCACACGTCACCTGATCATGGAAATAAAACAACAGCCAAGCTCAGAATCATAAACCATTCATTTACATGTTTATGAAGAGTCTAAACCACGAAAATGATTTGCATGGATGGAATGACAGCACAGAACAAAGGATGAGGGATTTAGCAAAGTAAAAGCAACATATCATGGCCCCATAGAGGAAGACATGTGTTTTTATGGCTTGCAAACTTCCTTTAATGAATTCTGCCAATTTAAATATGGTAATATACAATTCTTTCAAATATATTTTTATACATTTTAAAAGCTAAAAAATATTTTCAAACACTGTACAGCTAAAATAAATGTATAAAAATCACTCCTTGAACCCTGCATGGGGAGTCAAGTCTCTTGCATGCTTTAAGTGTCTTAAGGATGTGTGATAACCGATAGATTTTGGACAGACAGGCTAGGCATCTTGTTATGGTTGCAAAGTGGAAAACAAACGATAGAAACTGTTTAGCAGATATGAATGTGTCCGGACCAGAAGAGTGACCACTGTGGTAGAGTAGTACGCCAGATCCTCAATGATCTCCGTCCGTCGATTGGCTCCGATCCTCAGAGAGCGGCTATGCACCTCTTCTGGCAGAACGGTGAGTATCTCAATCAGGAAAGGCATGGAGGACACATCGTTACTGTATCTGGAAGGGCCAAAACAGAGCACTCGGTAAATACTGAAATTTCAAGGTGACATCAACTATTTCAAATGCAATTCTTTTAGAATTATTCCACATTTCAGGTGATTAAAAACAGTGCTATTAAAGTAATCTTGCAGCCAAGCAAACCTAATCCTGACACAGTTCCACTATATGGAATAATATCCATTTTATAGTGAACTATTCCTTTAATGCATTAGTAATGGATCAACCAGGGCCACAGGTAAGGACCGTATCAATAACATACAAATGAAGGAAAGTCTAAAGTAGATTCTTACTTTTCTATGAGGGTGTGAACACAGCCTTTCCACGAGGCCATCTGAAGAGCCAGATCTGCGATTGCCAATGCAAGCTGGGAGAGAGAACGACATTAGAACACCAACAACACTTTCTTAACAGCTCTCAATATTTAGCACTGCTGTGTGAGTGGTTGAGATGGACTGTCCCTGTTAACAGATCATGAACGCCAGATGTTTGAGGTCATTTGCACTGATGTACATTTTTATTCAGGACACAAATCTCGTCAAAGTCAGGTTTAGCCGATACAACCCCGGTTCAAACGGACAATGGGACGTTACCTGTGTGACGATGATGGGAGACAGGTCTTTGAGGTTCTGGATGTGAGATAGGAGCGAATCTCTCAGTGAGGTGTGGGTCTCTGGGGGAAGCTCGTAAAACGACGTCTGGATCTTCATCTTCATTGTTTGGGCTGCGAAGTAACACGATTCCACGTCCTGCTTCAGCTGCAGAAGCTGATCCGAGATCTCCCATGCATACATCTGCGCAGGAGAACAAGGAGGTGCCATTTAAAAAAAAACAGATGATTTTAAGATGATCTTCATATTTATCAATTCACAATTTCTATTTTCTGATATTTTTATGTCTTCCTCTCTCTCTCGTTTAGTTGCTCCCATTAGGGTCCGGGTCACCACAGAAAAATCATCAATATGTTTTATGACTTAAGTGTGCTAAAATGTCTATTGAGCCGTAAATAAACTGTATTCACTCATTTCTCATAGATAATTAGCATTATATCAAATCGGACCAGTTGTATTTTGCATAGACAAGGAACAGCAAAAAAAAAAAAAAAAAAAAAACTAAACACCAACATCAGATGCATCACACCAAGATAAATATTGCAAATGCAAATAAACAGAAGCACCAGGAACCAGGAACTTATTTTGAGTAACATATAATACACAACCCGAAAATACAGAACGTTTCAGTAGATCAATTTAAGTATTGGGGGAAAAAAGACAACTCTTTTTTTTATTTACTGTATTTGGCAGTCTGTTGTAAAATAACAGTGCCAGATTTCCGATTACAGATTTCAAGAGAACAGAAATAACAAATCGGAAATCAATAGAACACAATTCTCAGCATTTATAAGTTTTGAGAGTTTGCATAAATGCACTAACTAATTTGTCCCTTAGTATGTTTCATTAAAATATTAAACAAAAAAAGATAAGATTTGACATGGTGGTGATAAGATTGTTTTTTTTGTTAAGATGTATTAGAGACAGACTGTCTTGTGAGGAGCACAATAGTTAACTTAAGTGTCAAATGTGAAGTCACACAATTCATACTATTATCGTCACAATATTGCACTACTTAGTTCTGCAAAAATGCAACATACGCGTTGCAAAATTTCTCCCACTGGTTTGTAATCTTAACACTTTCCTTATCACTAATCTTGTAGTTTGCTGAAGCGGAACTAAGTGAAGAATCCGTCACCCAAAGGGCAAAACGACAAACTTATGGTGTTAGCAGAGGCAGCATAAATGCATCTGCATTGAAATTACAATTGCAACATTGGTGTTATAATATTAATATTTAAAGTATGTGTCTAACGATGCTTTAAAAAAGCTGTCTAGATACCCAAATTAGTCATTAGAAAGTTTGAATAAACCTTCCCTGCTGGTAAACCCAGCTTAAACTACATGTGTTTTAAAAACATAATAGCTGGTTTCTAGCTGGTCTAGGATGGTAAACCAGCAAAAAAGAGCTACTAGTTGGTCATTCCGGTTTATAGGGTGGACAAGCTGGTTTTTGGAACAGCTAATGTCCAACAAGGAACTAGCTAACGTTACCTTGCTCAAAACACAAGTTCCCAGCTTTCTAACATGGTAGACTAGACGATAAACCCGCTTTAGATCTCCTCGCGCAAGTTCTTGTGTTCACAAGAACTATTTCTGCTAAACTTGCTGCTTAAACCCACCCAAAAATCGATCTAAAACCATCAAACCACAGGCAAGCTGAATGGATTTAGCAATGGATACAAATAAACCCCCTCAACAGCCCAAACACATGTGACCACCTCCACTTCTCAACACAGCTAACGTTTATGGTTTACAAAGCTTTACCTCGGCCTCAATGGATACTATGTTTAATGCAATGCATATTGTAAAGGTTCATTAGTGAGTTAGAGTGCTGTGGCGCAGTAGGCCCGCTAATGAACGCACCGATCTCTGCAGCTCTCCCAGCCAGACCGAGGCGCGCTCCTTGCCGGCAGGGTCCGGGTCGTGATACAGCGCTTGCACCGCCTGGTAAACCAGGGGCAGGGTGGGCTTCCCGCCTTCCATGGCGTTCTTCTGTTCCTAGAGGGTGTAGATGTGGGGTAAATGACACGGCTTGCGCTTCTCGGGAGCTTGTAGACGCGCAGGTTGACTGTTTATTCGGCCCTCGCGTTCTCCGATCTGGCCGCCATCTCAAGCAGACACAGGGCGCTCCTGTCAAACAAGTCCGTGTGGAAACCGCGGCACAGGAACTATAATGAGTCCGGACTAGAGCGAATTTAGAGTAATAACGCGCTCTTCGTGTTAATTCTTAGGACGATATCCGCTTCTAAACAGCAACTTCTCAGGTTGGAATGTGTTTTAACGGTTGTGATTGGAATATATGACCCGGTATACTTATTACGATGATAATTTCATTGGAGACACACCCACTGCTACACGCTATTTAAGGGTCATTCTCATGAAAAGGTGACGGAGCCATTTGTGTTCCATATGGGAGTCGTGAGGAATCGATTCCGGTTCCAATTCCAATTCCTTGAGATTCAGAATCATTAACGCTTCCTTCATCGATTTTTTTTAGTATTTTCAAGTGAAGAAATACTTTAGAGGCAAAAGGCACTTAGGCCTATTGAATTTACTGAATTCAGCAGAATACAAGAGAACAATGAAATGAAAAGATATTAAATAAATGAAATACGTTTTCAAAAGATATGGATACACTTTTAAGAATCCTGTTAATTAGTCCCTATTAAACCAAAAAAGTGAGATTTATTTATTCAATAAAATATTTTATACTATACAGTGGTATATATTTTATGCCACTGATTAGCCTACAATAAATGTAGGCTACTACATTTTATTTTAAACAAACAGGCTCTGATTTATGTCTAATAAGTCATTTAGCCACACATAGCACAACACAGTAGAAGTTCTGGTTCATTTCAAGTCAGATGTGATCAAATATATTTAACTTGTTAGAATTCAACTCGGTGTTGATTCACTAAAAAGAACCGGTTCAGAAGAGTCATTTGTGCGGGAATCGAACTAAACTGTTCGTCCTGAATGTTGATTCACCAAAAAGAACTGGCTAATAAAAGTCATTTGTGTATTTCGGTATATAGTAATTTACACTTTATTGATTCAATTTGTTGTTTGACAAACAATGGTTTAATATTTTCTTAAGTATGAAGCCTACATTTAATAATAGGCTACTTTTACATCTATTTAGGCTACCTTTTATGATCCACATTTCTGCTGTACAAGTTCCACGTACCTGTAAGTATTAGTCACTGAACAAATCATAGTTGAAAATCATCATACTAATCTGACTAATCTGAATAGCCTGCTGCAAATACTACAAATTACACTGTTTTGAGAATGACCCTCTGCTTAATTAAAATAGCCTAGGCCAATTATATAGACTGTTCAATAAATAATTTTAAATATAATTTTCTACAAACGTTTATCATATTACTGAATGTTTCTGCATATATAAATTAAATGAATAGGCCTATATGTGAAGTGGCAATATGAATAAAAATCACTTTAGCTGATGATGTCTGGAAGAAAAAGTGTTTGTGGTGTATAAAGTTGTTTTTCCTAATGTGTAACCATTCTTCAATATAATATAAATAATATTAAAATATATATAATAAGAATGAGATCATCTTTTGTTTTGCAGACAAGTTTCAATCTCTTCAGTGTCGTTTTTCCATTCTCCCTCTTTCATCTACATTTAATTTTCTTTTTCTCACATACACTGGCATAACAGACTAAAACAAACAAACAAACAAACAAACAAAAAAAACATCCAAGCAGCAAAATTCCATATAGATGGCTTTAATACACATACATGTATGTTTCAGTATTTAACAACAAAAATCCAAGCTATTTTTACACACATTCAATGAATTTAAGCATATTTGTTTCAGTTATTGATAATAAGTTGATAAAGGTACATTACGTAGTTCATTCCCAAGATGTAATTCCCAAGATGTCCATGACCCTCCCGTTACCCAGGTCGTATCATACCCATGCAACTCAGATACATAGCTTGGTTACAATACAACCCCGGGTCAAAGGATGGCTTCTGACTTTCGTGAATTAGATCATTCAACACAGTGTACAAAATATCTGACACAAACATAAATGCATTCTTATTTTAAATTTTCCAAAGCAGCACATTTTAACTGATCAAGAACTTCAAGGAAAAAATTGAACAATATGCAATGAGTATAAATTAATTGTCAAACATGCCGTTTATTAATATACTGTTTAATTTGAGTATGAATTGAATACGTTAACATAATCTAGAGAGGTCAAATTAAAAACCTACAGACAACCAATTAAACAGAACTGCAAAATGTTGATTTCTATCTCTATGGAAATGAAGAACAAAAAAGTGTTACTTAACATCAGCAATAAATTAATTATCAGGTTATGATGAATCATTATTAACCAAATTCACACTGTAATAAGTTTCTATAAAACAATACTCACCTGCCGAAACCAAAGAAAAGAAATGACAGAGAAGGGAAAGGAAGATTCTCCAAGAAGAATCGAAGAAACCGAAATGAGGTGTATAAAAAGAGGCCGGATGTATGGGATTTACAGTTTAACACTCTTTATCTCTCTCCAGATTATCAAAATTGACCCACAATGTAAGTCTTAGCTAACAAGATAAACTGCCAGTTTGCACGTAATCCCTCTGTGACATCAATATGGTTTGTGGGGATTTTTAGCGATTGGTTTAGGTAAATCTTGTTTCCAGATTACGGATCATCCTTATGCTTTGGGACCTTAAGAGTTTGGTTTGCCTTTCGCCTGCTTATACTGCTGCTCATGAAATGGAAGCCAAGATTTAATAACAACGTGTTTGACCCAAAAAACTAGGCCAGTACTTTAGGTTACCTGGTATATTGTGTTTCCATGTGTTTTAGGAAAGTGTTTTAGTTATGTATACTCGGTACAGAGATAATTCAGTGTTAGAGTTTAGAAGTTTCAAAACTTTTCAAAGCAAAGTTTCTTTAAAACATTAGCCAATTTAGAAATATGCAGTACTGATAATTTTCACATTTCAGCTAAGCTAGTTGACTTAGCTAGGACTAAGCTAGTTGACTGAGGAACGTATAGTACAGTATATTATACAACTTTTAAGTGGAAAACTTGTCTAATTTACTCCCCAAATGATTCAAATGAAGTAAATTAGAAAATAAAAAAAACACTACAGAAACGTTACTCAGTGCTATTTACCTCTGATATATGTGTTGTTTGTGGACATGTAATGCTAAAGGAGACTCAATGATGGGTCCAACACTTAATCACTTAACTAGTTCTGTTATCCTTACTTTGACTAGTTCTCTTTTGTTTTTGTGTTTTACACTGGTTAAACCATATTCCCTAGATCTGAATACAGAACAACATTAAATTGGAAAACCGGAACTGAAGATCCAAGCTGGAATCCATTGATTCATTACAAATCTGAAACCTTCATCTAAAGCTATTGGAAAAGAAAATGCAGGATGGGAACTAATATGTGTGTAAGTTAAACGCTAATATCCACTGACAGCAACTGGCAGAAATACAATATTGTCAGTATTCAGTTCAAGTTAGTTCAAAGTTTATTCAATTCTGTTCAATTGTGTCAGCGTTGCAAAAGTGAATTAATTACTGACAAATTTCACTTCTCTTTTGAAGACAGCTCAATTTAGTTCAAGTTTAATACCAGTTCAATTAAGAAGTGTCTTTCTAAACATGTTGTATCACTGTTGATTATGCTCTAATACAATCGAAAACATATGATATTTGGCATTTGTAGAGCATCACGTGTTGCCTAATCATGTGCTTAGAGATTCCAGGGGGATGTTGAGCATAATTTGCATTGACAGGACAGATTATCCCGTCAACATGTCCGGAAGATCACCTGGAGGATGATCTTCTTTTTCATCCCCATCTATCCCCCACTTTTCACCCCAGGCAAGACTTTGAGGATTTTATAAAAGGCCATCCCATCCGTGTTTGGTCAGTCAGGCTGCTCATTGACTTCACCAGGACACCGCGCAAGAACAAGGGCACTAACGGTGCAACCATGGACGCGTGGGCCTATCAATTTGGGAACCTCTCTAAAGTCAGCCCCTTTGAGGGCCCACAGTACCATCTGGCCCCCAAGTGGGCTTTCTACCTGCAGGCAGCTTTCATGGGCTTTGTATTTTTCGTTGGCACACCTATAAATGCCATTGTCCTCTTCGTTACCATGAAGTACAAGAAACTCCGACAGCCTCTCAACTACATCCTGGTGAACATCTCCCTAGCAGGCTTTATTTTCGACACTTTCTCTGTAAGCCAAGTATTCTTATCCGCTCTTAGAGGTTATTACTTCTTCGGTTATATGTTGTGTGCATTGGAAGCAGCAATGGGATCGATTGCGGGTAAGATGAAGCGTCTGCAAACTTTGAATAGCATAGACCAGTGGTTCCAAACCACGTAGTCCCTCCACGCATCTCTCCTTTATCTGACACACACATTGCAGGTCTCTGAGTCTCTACTAATGAGCTGATGATCTAAATCAGGTGTGTTTGATTAAGGAGACATGGAAAACATGCAGTGTTGGGGGGCCTCCAGGAACGTGGTTGGGAATCGAAAATCAATCCCAATTTTTAGAATCGAATCACTTTAGTATGTTTAGACTTTAGTATGTTAAGATTGATCGTTGTCTTGTTCTCACAGGACTTGTGACTGGGTGGTCTCTGGCGGTTTTGGCTTTCGAGAGATACGTGGTTATCTGCAAACCCTTTGGAAGCTTCAAGTTCGGACAAGGCCAGGCCATGGGAGCCGTTGCGTTCACCTGGATCATAGGTATCGGCTGTGCCACTCCTCCATTCTGGGGATGGAGCAGGTGATAGACATTTTCTTTGTGAAATATTTGGAAATGTGCACTCATCATTTTAGGGATTAACTTTTTTTACATTCGAATTTACAGATACATTCCAGAGGGCATCGGCACCGCCTGCGGACCTGACTGGTACACAAAAAGTGAGGAGTACAATTCAGAGAGCTACACTTACTTCCTCCTGGTCAGCTGCTTCATTATGCCAATGTTTATCATCATCTTCTCCTATTCACAACTCCTGGGAGCCCTGCGTGCTGTGAGTATCCCAACTTTTAAGCCATTTTTATTTACTTAAATGCATATATTCAGGCAATATTATTTAGGATTATCACAATGTTCTATATCATATAATAATTATTTAAGTAAAAATATTATTATTTTCAATTTCTACCTATGATTAAATAGTTACATCAGTCTTCTTTATGTTATATGTGTTTAATGCAATGAAGCACAAAATGCAATTTTGTGACATCTTTCTTTAGGGATCCCACGCTTTCTAGCCAATATATTTCCATGATTTTTTTCATTCTTTTGCCAGTCATTTTTTAAATATATATATATATATATATATATATA
>SCHK01438884.1:0-10056 GCA_004124795.1 Poropuntius huangchuchieni
AATTTCTTTTTACAAATCTTACTGAGTTAATATTTTTTATGTATATCCTCTTTAAATCTAGCTAATTATATAGTGCTTTTAGCTACCACTAACAGTCTGTGTATTATTTTCATAGCAAACATAATTGCAGCACTGCCTTTTTCTACAATAGCTCAAGAAAAAAAAAGCCATTGCTTTTTTTAAGTTTCTGCAATATTTCCAAGTAGGAAAAAGAGACAGAAGAGAAAGATGGATCATGGCAGTCAGAAGAGAGGAAGGTGCCAAATTTACATTTACTTCCATTTGTGCATGTATCCAACACTTCAGGCAATGCAAGTCTTTATTTATATATAGCACACTTCATAAATAAAGGTAATTCAAAGTGTTTTACATAAAACAGAATTCAAATAATTATAAAAGACCCATAAGAAATAACATATACATTTAATTTAAACAAATAATAAAGAATAAGACTTAAAGTCTAAGGATTTCTCTCAAAAATCTTTTTTTTTTTTTTTTTTGCAATTAAAATTAATACAATTGGTATGAATAATTTGGAGTATGTCACTAAAACCATGTGGGAAGTTGTGTAATGTTGCCATAAACTGCACTGCAGCAGTGTTGTCACTATACTCTCCTGAATGAAAATGGACATACGTCATCAAACATTGTGAAAAGCGTCTCTGGTCATTAGGTACACACATTCTGATCAAATGAATGCACTGCAACACTGTGCTGTAATCTGATATTGAGTAACTCAACAGCAGCTCAGACAGTCTGAGTTCCTCTGGTCAATGGGGTTGGCTTTAAACTGGCTTGGTCAAAGGTGGATTCCCAGTGTAATAAAGACACTGGTCTCCTCATCTCCATAATTACCCTTTACCCTGCAATTTTAACATTCTTCCATTGCCCTGGGAGCAAAACTGTGCGTTCAGTCAGAAAGCCCTTGTGGAAAAACCATGTCAAATTCATCAGATATGTTATATAACGTGAAAAAAAAAGAGAAAGGGGCTTAAAAAACAGACTTAATTGAGTTATTTCTGCATCGGGCTGTTTCTCCATACATGAGGCTCACATAATGTAACAAACATGCGTAACTAACCCGAGCTCCCCGAGGCGCTTTCTGAATACACTGCTGGAGGCATTCAACCTCCTCCGGCAGGAGCCCCGTCAAGCCTCCACCAGTGACCCACGGCACGCAAGGGACCCCAGATTGTGTCAGAACACGATTCTGACATGCACTTACATCTTTACATTCAGCTATCTTACATACACTATACCCTTCAAATGTATCAGCATGTTAGAATGATTTCTGAAAGATCATGTGACACTGCAGACTGGAGTAATGATGCAGAAAATTCAGTTTTGCATCACAGAAATAAATGATATTTTATGAAAATAGATATAGCTATTTTAAATTCCAATAATATTTTGCAATGTTTGTGATCGAATAAATGCAGCCTTGGTGGGCATAAGAAACTTCATTTACCGACCCCAAACTGCACAATCATTGAATACAAACTCATTGCACTTTTTCTACTTAAATTATGCATTAAATTAGATGGTAGCACTTTGATTAGCCAGTCAGTTTCAAAGATTAACAGATCTGCGGTTCACATTTTAAAGTATATGAATAAAAAGTCAATGAACTGTGGCAGTCAAATGGGCCGCAAATTCAAATCTCAAGTCTCAAACATTTTTTATACCGTTCCCACATCTCCCATTTATTGCATTTTATGACAACTTTTTGAACATGCACTACTGATTCAACAAGAAATCATAATTGACCTTAATTATTTCCTCGTGCACATGGCTACTATTATTGTGCATGATTAATAAGTGCATGATTAATCAGTGCATTAATCAGTTTGTCTTGGTAAACTTTTTATCAAAAATATAATAAATTAACCTCAATGCCAATTTTTTAAATAGTCCAATCAATTTACTAATTTTCTCATTGTGAATAAATATCCTCTTTTACTCAAAAACATTTTGCATGAACAAAAATGAATTTTATTAATGCTATTAACCGAAACGATAACATTGCAGATAGGTAATCATTAGGATTTTTAATCTTCTCCTCAGGTGTTCAGGTGCCATTAGAGCATGTAACAGTCCAAAAACACATCGCTCACCCTGAAGGACGAGTATTCTGCCTGATACAGCTTTCTGAAAGATAGGCGCTGTGTATCTTGGCAGACTTCAGCTGAGATTTACACCAGCAGATGTGTGTGGTGATGTGTTTTCTGCTGATGCACTGCAGCTGCGATGTGGCTGGGCCTTTGAATTGCCAGCGGCACCTGCTGCTGTAAGCTATGTGTGAGGATTTCAGAGAGACTATTGACTTGACCCACAGGTCAGTCCGAGCAGCCAGCTGATTACATGAGCCGCAACACCCCGACGCTGGGACTTTACTTGGGATGTTGCGGGTGGAGTTGAATCTACAGAATTATTTGGACAAGTTACACTTACAACTGTTTAAATGTCACTGCGTTAGATAACAAAATGTCAAACCAAATGGCATTTCTAAAAGAAAAACAGAATGAGCAGACGTTTTAAGCTAGTCAAGGGGAGGGACCTACACTTTTTAGCCAATCAGAATGGCTAAAATGCAGGTTTGCTAATGTCATCAGAGGGCAGGGTTTTACAGAGAGGGGTCATGTCATTGAAGGAGTGGAAGTCTAATTCGGTAATGTTTTAAATTATAACTAATTGTAATTTACAATTTTCTAAAAACAGGCATCATCAGGCATGAGATTACATACTGTTGTGTATATTTACTGCAGGATCTAAAATAATTTTGCATGCTAGAGAGGTTGAGGTTGAACTTGAGGAGAACTGACTTTATATATCCACTAAAAATCACCAAAGCACCAGCTGATTAAGCGAAAAATGATGAAGAAAAGCAATATTAGAAAAACTACTGAAGCATTTGAGCTCAAATGCTACTTGGTTTGATATTTAGTTTTCTAATGCAATGACATTTAGACATTTTTAAGCGCCCAAATGCTATTTAGGGGCACTGTATGAGTTTTTAGTTTATATAATGCTTTGAAATGATAACTTTGTAATAAACAAGTTACTAAAAACTGAAGTCCTCAGGCTTGATATTAAATATCGCTGCCTATAATTATTGCAGGATATATGAAATTATTTTGTATGCTAGAGCGGTTGACGTTGAACTTGAGAAATGACTTTGTGTAGTCACGACAAACCAACAAAACCCCAGTTGATTAAAAGCCATTAAGCAAAGATGATGAAGAAAAGTAAAGTTCGGCAGCATTTGAGCGAGAATGCCACTTGGTTTGATATTTAGTTATCAAATGTAATGACATTCAGACTTTTTTTAAGTGTACAAATACTGTCTATGGCCACCGTATACAAGGAGATAAAGCAATTAAGTGGAAAAAGTGGGCTTTGAAATGCCGTTTTACAGTTTCTTTAACGGTCTGAAATGATAACTCTTTGTTATTTACAATTTACTAAAAACAGAAGTCCTGACAGGTTGCCTATTTTGTATGTTACAGAGGTTAAGGTTGAATTTGAGGAGAACTGACTTCATTCATCCACCAAAAATCATCCAAAATACCAGTTGATTAAGCATAAAAGGTTGAAGAAAACTGACGTTAGAAAAATTGCCGCAGCATTTGAGCGCAAATGCTACTTGGTTTGATATTTAGATATCTATTGCAATGACATTCAGACATTTTTTTAAGTGTCCAAATACTGTTTAGGAGGAGGCGAAGCAATAAAGGGAAGAATGTTGGCTTTGAGTTGCCTTTTGAGATGAAAGAATAATGGGAGAGAGCCAGAGAGACAGAGAAAACAGATAAATCCAAGCCGAGAGAGTGACAGTTGCCAGGTTAGCTCAAACAGAAACTTGCACACGCACAAAGCCAACACGTCAGCAGTAGTGTGACTCACTGTACAAATAAACTGCTAAATCTGTTCAGTGCATGAGGCTGAAGGTCACAGGGGGAAAAAAGCTGCTTCTGAAACAAAACACAAACAATCAAACAAATGAAAACTCTATCAGCAGCTAAAAAAACACCAGTGTTCATGAGTACAGACAAAAGTTGTCCTTTACACAAGGATATCTAAAAAAAATTAGCAGCCTAGACAGACAACAATTTTGCACCACGGCAGACCTTTAGATTTCATTCAGCCTCACTATTCAAGAGCGTCAGTACCTCATTATAACATTTGAGGTTTGTGCCATTATCACCGTTTGACTTCAAAACACAATAGCATGTCATACTTTCAAACTCTCCAGCGACCGAAATGTTTATCTGCAGAGACTTCACCTTAAACTGCAGCGCTAATTTTATTAAAAACACTGGAAGCACAAAAGGTGGAACGATTGCAGCTTGTAAATGAAACGGCGTCGAACAAAAGGAGGAAAATATTCAATTAAGAGCCACTAATGATTTGCAAATCTTTCTCTTGTCCCCGCAGACCGCGTGTGACCCCCTAAATCAGGTTATAGGCCTGGTTTAAGTATCGCTTTCAGACGTTCTTTGTGCTCATTCTTCCCACCTTTCCTACTTAAATTGCTCAGTCTCTTGTAGCTCTCTTTAATTCAATGTTGTTTTATGAGATTTCATGGATGATTGTGCATTACTCTAATTGCAAATCCGCTTAAGTCGCCCGAGGTGGTCGCAGGAAAACAGGTCCGGCTTGGTTTTTAACGAAGGTTGTGTTAGTGAAGTGCCTGAAATAATGACAATGCAGTCAATGATAACGCTGTGCATGTCAGACAAGCGTTTATCTAAAGCGGAATCTCGTGGTGGAGCTCCAGGGCTTCAGTCTTGGCTTTAACGCTCGGGCGAAAGTCGTAGTTACACAACAGCACGCTGGCTAATAGCTGATTCCAGTTCATTGGGAGCAGACTTGACTGACATCCCACAATCCTGTAGGTTTACTGGCCTGAGAAACCATGTGTTTGAAATCAAGCAATAACTTTTACACTCAAGGCCATATGGTGGAAATTAAGGCTGTAGATCAACTCATCGCTCCGTTTGCCCGAGCCTTGCCACGTTCTACCTCCGCCAATCACTTGATTTTATACTCCCTATAAAAAAATAAAAAATTCCTCTCAAGGACTTGCCAACAAACTTTTTGATTGATGGGTTTGTTATGAATGGAAATCGAGATACTGTGAACACAGGTTTGTACTATTATCAGAGTTGGGAATGAAGAAGTGGGTCGGGATGCATCATAAATTGGGAAGTAAAAATAACTAGCTAGTAGGTCTTTATTCTAGTGTTCTTGGTTAACAATGCATTTTACAGCTAACTAACTGCAACTCAAGCACAGAACCTGTGTTATTTTCTCAGAAAGCACTAAAACAAAATGACTTTCACGCTGTCAAAAAATTCTTGAACACTTAAGTGCTAAAGGATTTGTGATGAATCAGTGAATAATCTACACTGCATTGGCAAAAGAAATGAACAGTATGCTTCACTGGAGTTGTGAGATTGCAATCTGAGTTAAATGATGCGCAAAATGTTGTTTAACGCAAGATTTAAAAAATATATAATAATCTTTCTTTTCTTCCAAATCTTATTGTTCATGCAACAAAACAAAAATACAGCACAAGCAGTGTGCGCTGCATCTTTTTCTTACTATTTTCTCATTATTTTTGTCTTGTTCTCCAGTGAAAAATATCTAAAGCTCTTTAAACCAAGACACATTTACTTGAGAACTAAATATATGTAAGCTAATAAGTGTATGCAAGACTTAATGTACACACAAAAAAAAATAATTAAAAGGCACAATTCATCTTTAACCCCATTGACAAAAATTTCTTCTAGTTTTAAGCATAAAACTTGCTAGAGTTGGTAGATTTATGCATATAAAATAATATGCCAAATGCCAAATAATAATAATTTACCAATGTTACATGCCGTAGATTCAGAAAGGATTGTAATACAGTGTTCTGACAAAATTATTTGGAACAATGCACACACCAAATATCTTGAAAACAATTAATTTATCTTAATTTCATTAAATAAACTCCCCAAACTTATAGAAGAGACTTTTTGAGTGACAATTGGTTGTTTGAGACAAAAATGTACACGTCGCCTTTTATGATATTGTCACCTTTTTCTTTGCCCAGTGTTCTGTGTTCCAGAACAATATTAGCCAGACAGTAAGTAGATCATGATCTGAAGCAAGATACAGATCACTTTTGACCTTGTCTGTGATAATTTCCCTGAGGAAAACAGGCAGTCGGTGGCCTCTAGTAAGGAATGTACTCAGTTGCACACGATACAAGCTAGATTGCATTTGAAGGACTTGATAAATGGGTGTGTCACCGCAGTGGGCAAACACACGGTCGACATACACCAAAAGAACACGGAGCTTATTTGCCATTCATGTCACCACAACACACTTTTAGCGCCCATCGAGGGGTCTTCAACATGCTGGAGGGAAAACAAGCATGCCAAATGTGTCCCCATGATTCAATCCCGCGCTAATGGAAAATAAACCAGTTGTCACCACAGAGAGGCAATTAACTCTCAGTGCTGCATGTATTCCAGAGGTTGCATTTCTAACATGCTTAACTAAGGAAACAATAAACTGTTAGGATTAGCAGATTAGCAGAAATTCTCTGATAAGCTTTTACAATCAAACACATTCCTGTAGCAGCCACATCCTGATAGTGAGTGATACACTTGACATGTAGGTAAATGTGGAGTGGGTGTAATGAAATGTGCTGTATTTGCATCACATGCCTTGCATGACTAAAGTTAGCATGCCGCCTTTTATGATGACAGGTTGGCAATTAGTCACTGTGCTGAACTTATCAAAAGTTTAGCGGTTGTTACAGCACTCAAACGACTGCCAAGTTCACATCAACAGCAGGATGTCATTTTAAACATGCATTTTATGTAGGACATCTGTATTGGAATAACGTCTAAATACTGTTGTTGCATAAGCTGCTAGCCACTATGCTAACACAATAACAAGGCTGAATGACTATATTTAGCTCTCTGTCTCAGGCAAGCTACAATATATTACAAGACCTTAAACATGGCCTGAAGGGTTAGGGGTCACAAACTAAAATATGTAGCGCATTTTAGCATCCCGCTAAGTGGAACAAGCAGATGCTGGATTTGCCCTGGGGAAGCGGCTTTAGCTTTGAGTTTTAGAATGAGTGCTTATATAAGCAATGCATCTTCCACAGCAGGTGCTTTTTTAGGAATTCAGAGAAAACATAAGGCAAACAAGATGGTTTCAGTTAGTGGAGTCTGATAGGGCAATATATCTGGACTTTTTGGGTCCGTAAGGTACGTTAGCATCCTCAACAGCAGCAGCTAGATAACAAACTAGAGAAGGTGAAGATGCTAGTTTCACGGTGTTAGTGAAATATTTGTCCCTTTGGATTTTCAGACAAAACTTTACACACACAGAACGGCACTGACACAGGTGCAAGCAACAGATGTGAAGAACGCGAGCTGCTCTCCAAAGGCAATTAATTCAGAGACAAGCAGCAATGAGAAATGCATTGTGTTATAATAAATGTGACCACAAGCATGCAGAAATGTTAATTTTATGTCATCAATAACGGTGTAGTTCTAGCTTTTCACATGAAATTTACCCCAGACCACCTTTTCTGGGAACTGGTTTTAGACAATTGCTTGAACCGAATGCTGACATTTAATGGACCAAAAGGCCATATGTAAACCAAACGCATGTGAAGACATATCATAAATTTATCACCAGTGCTCAAGCTGACTATACTGTTAAAGGACCATTCACACCAAGTATGATAACTATAATGATAAAGTCAATAAAAATCCACCTGATTTTAAAGAGCTCGAGCATTTAAAGCAGCAGACAACATAAAGGCAGTTTTCTTATAAAAAACATAATATTACTGTGCACTGATTGGTGTGGACACTAATATAGTTATCTTTCTCGATATGAACGGGCCTTAATACTGCCGGTTAGAGCCTAGGTGGTGATATGGAGTAATTTTTGTTGTGTTTGACTTCAGTTTGATTTCAGGCCACTTTATTATTTTATTTTTGGTAAACAAAAATGAAAAAGTAAACCGTAATTAGTTTAATTAATTGTGCATAGTTCACCAAGCCTCAACCAACATGCCCACTTTTGTAATAATCTTGATTTTTAAATGCTTAGATCGATACCTCCATGTTGTTTGGTGCACTGCAAAAGTTGACATAAAATGGAAATTCACCCTATTTTCTAAATGTATGGTATTAATCTTATTGTGAACAATTCATCCATGCATGTGTAATTTTGTCAAAATCTCTTCAGGTGAAACTTTAGACTTCTCTCTAGTAATATATATTATATATTCTTCAAAAACTTTTGTCAGCTTAAACCCCACCTCTTTTTTTACAATCAACTGCAAACTTACATTCAGATTTGCCTCCATCCAATCAACAACCGATGGATAGAACCAAATTCCCACCTTTTCCTTTTCCAGAATCCATTTCACTGTACATGACTATAGGGAAGAAAAGATCTGTCATAACTTCTGTTACATCACAGCTTTAAGAGGTTAAGGAACAAGATCATGACCTACTGACTTTTGTCAATTATTTTAAGTGATATTAGCTGGTTATAAATAGGGTTCTCACAGCGATGCGATACAGGGTTGCCAGGTCTGCGAAATCAAAACTAGCCTAATTTTGCTGTGGTTTTCCCCTCCATCGAAATTGCTTCTGGGAGCAGGGCAGGGGAGATCGCTTTAACCCACAGAATAAAAAACAACCCAGCGCAACAGTGTAACGGTGGACTTGGCAACACTAATGTCACAGAAGAGCCATTTCTGGTTCCCCAAAGAACCTCATTGAGCAATTCTTAAAAGAACCACTTTTTCTTAGTGTGGAGAACATATTAATAATCTAAAAAACTCTTTTCCACTGTAAAGAACCTTTTGTGGAATGGAAAGGTTCCATTGATGTTAAAGGTTCTAAAAGGAACCATCAATGCTGATAAAGAACCTTTATTTTTAAGAGTGTACCATGGCAAGCCCAGTGCACACCACCTAACGAATGGACAAAAAACTCATTTAAAAGCACCCACAGTTTCCCAACTCATGCGTGAAGATATGAATTCAAAAACGGACCATTTGAACTCCACATAGACCAGTCTGGGATTGCGGGGATCACTGGAATCATTTCAGTTGAGTTTAAAATTCAGCAATCAATTCTGATTTCCATTTTCCCAGATCTGTCTCAACTACAGTTCCTAATCAACAAACCCCCCTGCTGCTGTTGTTTATCAGGATACAGCTGAATTACGGATCA
Organism: Poropuntius huangchuchieni; assembly: GCA_004124795.1. Lineage (NCBI taxonomy): Eukaryota > Metazoa > Chordata > Actinopteri > Cypriniformes > Cyprinidae > Poropuntius > Poropuntius huangchuchieni. The sequence continues at coordinate 9,264 of SCHK01438884.1, forward strand.
TCCGCGCTCCCCCAAACTAAACCCCTTCAGAATCAATAATCAGCATCCCGACAAACAAGAGCAATTCACACGAGAAAACACTTGAGCAGCATCTCTCATGCCATAAATCATCTTTTGTTGCATGTTCTTGTCTATCTGTCATCGTTATTTATAATTTAACCCTGAGACTGTGCTCAAGCGAGGATCTGCAAAAAAAGAAAAAACTCTGCACACGCCGCCAGGATGACAGACAGCCGTATCGCTCACACGCATGTTGAGGAGGGTCAGCGTGTCCTCAGACATATGGCTCCATTTCTGTCTGTCAGCAGATGGCGGAGCTCCAGCTCCAACCACAGATGAAGATGGCGATAAGAAGCCCGATACCCTTCTCCATCTTGGGGAACAAAGATCCCTCGAGGGGCTATGAGCCAGTCTTGGAGAAAGCGAGCGGCCCTTGTGCATGCAACACTTCTGTTAACATGCATCCTGAGGGGATACTACTGTCTGTATTATTACAGGTTCATGCAGCAATCTCGCTGTCTTTCCTAGCAACCCATACATTAGCGTCTGGGAGCAGGTGTTTGCTCCTGCCAGGTATATGCTGGTTCATACTCACCAGTCATTTTCCTGACAGCAGTCAAGTCTGCATTGCATTCCTTCACCACAAATTGGTGGTTAGTTGTTTAACATGTTGCGAAATGACACCACATAGCTACAAGATTCATCAAACATATTCGGTGCCACAAGTGCATTTTCAGAACTGAAATCAAAAGGACTTTCATATATATATATATATATATATATATATATATAT
>SCHK01438894.1:0-11747 GCA_004124795.1 Poropuntius huangchuchieni
AGCCTATTTCCAAAAAAAGTGGAGTGTTCCTTTAAAGGTTAATACTCTATTGCGTTTGAAAATAATGAACTTATAATAAAATAATGAACACCTGAACTCTACCTTAAACCTAACCAATAGAGTTCACAAAAGCAAATGAGATAAAAACACATTTTCTGAAGCAACCATGCCATTTTTGCTTTCTTACAAGCTTTTGTGCACTTTTATCGTGATTTGTGTTTCACAAGAAACACTTTATCATAATTTCAGTGCTGTACCAGGTGAGCTACTGAGCAAGTTATCAGAAAAGCATAGGCCTACGTATGGATCTGATCATATGAAGCAACCACCAAAATGTATTAGTTTACAAATCATACACTGTGGTAAGAATGTTTTATGATCATAACATAGTATTGCGCAAGGAACTCCACATAAAAATTGTATTAACTGTTAATCTGCCCTTGAAATCATAATTAGTTTGAAAAGGAATAAAAGTTGTTGGTGTTTTACTGCCACTAGTGTTCATTTCAGCTGGAAATTGCAGTGAAATATTTGTAATTAGAACGTTTTTGCAGTTTTATGAAACTAAAGGCATTTTTTCAGTTGGTCTGGTCTTTTGATTAATGTTAACCAATATCTAAATATTTAGCCACTGCTGATAGAAAATGACAAGTGATTTGAAAAAAGAAATGTTGCATTGGGATTTTAAGGTTGAACTTGACCTTCAGGCTCAACAACAACAACAAAAAAACCTTTTAAAGTGAGTTCTGATGGTGTTTCAAGAGAAGATAATTCCTCAGCGCCCATTTTTTCATTCAATTTCTGATGGATAAAATCAAATCCCACTCCATATTTGTTCCTCACCCTGTGTCACTTGTAAATGTATCACGTTACAGATGTTAAATGGGTTGGAAAAGCAGTTTTGTGTTGACTTTAACAGGAGATAAGACATTGAAATCTTTCATTCTATAGAAAGAAAGAAACACAGACAGACAGACAGACAGAAAGAAAAGTTTCTTCCAGTGTTCTGATTTGATTCATGATGGATCAGGGAAATGGAGCCGCAGTGTCTGTAAACTGATCAGAGATCAGGGAAGTGAGATGATCGGGTTGAGCTCTCAAGTTCTTATCCAGGTGTGTCATTACAGGTAACCTGAGCAGCAGGGTAAGGGCTGCTGATGTAAATAGACTCAATTAATGTGGAAATAAAACACTGCACGCACAGCAGAGACAACAGAAAGTCCCTCAGTGTGAGACAGACGGTCCCCTGTTAGTTTCACTGCTGGTCGCAGTTATGGCAATGTCATGTGTTCATGTCAAATATATCATTTGATGTTGTTAACAAGAAGTGGACGCTTCTAGAGTTGCATGCAAGAGTTAATTGATAGGCAGATGGATTCATTCTATAGAACATGAGGTTTGTTCAAAATGCTGACGGGGCACTTTTGGTACAGGAAAGGCTCAAATGTGCTTCACCCTGCGCAGATGATGAAGACCACGCTATTTTTGGCCCTCCTGTATGGGGATATCCGGTCTGCAGTATGCTCTCTCACAAGCACACACACATGCACTAGAGTCGACGAACACAGAGAGATGGTGTGACTGAGGGAGTTCTACGTTCCTGGCTGTTCTCAAATTCCAATTTAAGCTCAAAGGGAGGTTTGATGTCTGCATAAAGGGATAGGTCCACTCATCCCATCCTCCAGCATTAATGTTTAATACAGAACACCATGGAAGGCTTCAGACTGCATATCTCTCTCTTCACAAATCTCCAGCGCTACTACTGCCCCAAATTCCAGATGACTGACATCTGCCGTCCCCAGGAGAAATCTCATTTAACCTGCTTCCCATGGCTGCCTTCAGGATTTGATTACAAATTTGAATGTTATGTAAATCATCCTGGATTAGGATTGCCGTCCGAATGACTAAAACAGAGCATGGTTATGTCCAAACCAGCATACCTAGTCACATTACTTTACGCACAACAAAAATCACGTCTTTGGTCATATTGACTCAATTGGTTGGGGAGGAAATTAATCAAACACCTGTTACTGGGATTGAGAAAGTCTCACAGCTCTATAGCTCATTTTTCACCACGCTCTCTCATTTTCTTGGCAGGCCACCGATCTGCAGTAATCTAGCTATTCACACATCTGCTTGAGGAGCAATTAGGTTGATCTGAGCATTCACTGGATCAAACAGACATCAGTGGGACACACCACTTCCCATCAGCTGCTAAAGCTGTTCCCCGTCCCATCTCCCAGTACGATTCTCTCATCAGTCTGACCCCATCTCGCTGTCCCTGGGGATTACAGTTTAATCCTCCAACTGATTTCTGTCCTTTTTCGAGTCAGTCTCACTCTCACACAGTCCCTTTCACTCTGAAATGTTGTAGGTCCATCGCTTCAACCACTGTTTCCTTGATGAGGCCACCTGTTTGTGTGTATAAAGAGAGAGACATCCAGGAACATTGTCCCATGCCCTTTAACAAGGGGAGTCCACTAAGGAACGATGGGTCTTCGGGATTGTGAATTCAAGTAATGGCCCTGAAATCACATATAGAGTAGAATCTGTCTGCATATCCAAGAACTCAAAAAAGATTCTATGCAAAAACCAACACATTCCCTTAAAATGTTCAGTCTACATTTTGGGAAAAATTACAGAAAGCAAATGATTAAAAGTTAAATGTTGCTCTTATTTTTAAACTAAATTCATAAATTAACTATTTATTAAGTTATACTTCGTTGTTTGAAGGAAATTAGATGGAAGAAACATTTGACAGATGAAATTTATTTTCAAAACACTCTGAAAATATATATTTTTTAACAGATTATTGGAGTATGTTTTACAAGAAAATAGTATTTCAAAATTTCATACAGTATAATCTTTCTACTTCAAAATTCCATGTTTAATTCATTTTGTTACTTGCAATTTCTTAGCAACTTCTGAGTGAAAATCCTACAAATTTTTAGGGTGTACAGAGTAATACAATGTACAGCTTTATTATGTGTATAAATGTGTATAATTGTGTAAATAAAATGAGACAGTGAGGAGGGGGTGGCAGTGCATATTTGTGCAATCATTCATGGGTTTTATGTCTGTGGACCCTTGGCATCCAGTGATGGAGAGTGTGATGCACAATGCCAGCTGTCTCACTTTCATATGCCACTAGGACCAGTGCAAACTGCTTAGTTATTTTAGCATTTCCCTAGGCATGTGCAACCTAATGAGTACAGTATGCATGCTTTGTACGCGTCTGTTTGTAAGCTTTGGACTCCATATAGTGCTGCCAGGTGAACAGCATGTATGCAAATACTGAATCAAACTAATTGGGCTGTCCCGAGGTGTTTGCACTGTGTGCAACGCATACACATGGTATTATGATCTCTACAGTTTGTGCTGCAAACACAGATGCTGCACTTACCTGTAGATTTATGAATTGTCGTAATGGAACTATTGAACGGTTGAAACAACCTCACGAGACAAATTCATGTTGGGAATGCAGACTGTTTTGCCTCATGCGCTACATATTCAGTTAATAAATTCTGAAATAGCTTGAAAACGCCATTGTGACCACAAAAAGGGTTCAAATAGAAATTCAAGTGCCCATTGCGAGTGTAATAATTCATCACGCCTCAGTCGCGTTGACGCACAATGACGTGCACATCTCAAACTCGTTTAAAACAGGAGCAGGTAATAAAATAATCTGCTGTTTACAAGGTTTATTGTCAGAGTGCGAACGGTACGTGACCAGGGTTTGCATGCAGAACGTCCCTACGATGATTTAGAGTTCGCTTTAAACTTACAGTGCCTCTCTCAAGACGCGAGAGGGGCGCGAGACCGACCGGTGTTCACTCACACACATTCGCTCGGCTCTATGCAGTGATAGTGACTCTGAGCGCGCGGGACAGTGATGATGTGTCAGCGGAGAATATTCGACTTCTGATCATTTTACTGCTCCTGACGTAGGCATTCCAGCAAGAACCGCTAATGAAATACTAAAGTGAGTTCGTTTAACCGGTTATGGAGCATTGTGGAGAGAAAATGTCTCTGCTGAAGAAAGTGAGGACCGGAGTCGTGTCGAGGGGTGAGTTGGGAGTTTCTACTTTGATGCTCTTGTAGATTTCATTTAATAACTTATATAATCATTAACGTATGTATTGTTAGATTTTTTGCATGTTTATCAACTTTTAGACTGTCAGTTTCGCTTAATTTTATTTGATGTCTGTTCTTTCGTGAATTGACTGTAGAGTCTAATAAATGTATTCAGATTAATGTTATTTGAACAGTTTTGTAGCCTATTGTAATGTCATTTGAACCTATTAGTTAAATTCAGCAGTATTTTAACCTATTCTTATTATATTTTACAGTTTTACTAGGCTATATTATGGTCTGTGAATGAGCCAGCTATTTTGATAAATGTTTCAGAACATATATGTGATGGGATAGGGATAAGGAATGTAATGATTCATTTTGTCGATTCTGATTCTTCTTAAACGATTCTGATTCCTTAACGGATCCACGAACGATTCTTTTGGTACTTTTTTTAGGAAGAAATAGGCTATTTGGATATAAAAAATGCAGTTTTGTGCTGGCCACGGGACTGAGTTGAGAAATGATCTGATCATTTCAGATTTCTTCAACAGAGCACTTGTATAGAGCAAGTCAGAGATAAATTTAATTCAGTTTTTGCAAAATGTGTTAGACTTTTAAAAGACTTTTTAGCAGCAGCATAAATACAGTCCTATAAAATTGTTCCTAAATGTATTGAATAAAAATACTTGCATGACTAATTGATATTCAGTAAGGGAGTTGAATTTAGCAACTGCCCTGACTGGTTCAAAAGGGTTTCTGACTCACCAAAATGAACTGGCTTATTGTTCAGGAATAATATACTGTATAATTTAGGCTACTGAAGTATTTGTAATTTAAAAGTTGCTTGCAAAAAGATTTGTCAGANATTCAAAAGGGTTTCTGACTCACCAAAATGAACTGGCTTTTTGTTCAGGAATAATATACTGTATAATTTAGGCTACTGAAATATTTGTAATTTAAAAGTTGCTTGCAAAAAGATTTGTCAGAATAAACATTTTTAAATGGTTGTCAGTGCTCTAAGAAATCAGATGACATACATGAAATTTTGGAACCCTCTCTGAGTTAAAGTTACAGTACAATGATCTTTTAAATTTACTAAAGTCGTTAAATTACTCAGACATGCAGTGAATTTTTAAATAAGCTTTTTAAAGGCAATAGGAGTGGCCACTGACACTTCTTGCATGCTGTATGTTGTTGTAAAATTCTGCCCATTATTACACCATTGTTTAGACACGTTTGCAATTATCATGCATTGTCTACTTGGTTCACATCCTTCCTAATTTCCACCCTATTTTAACACCTGCTTATGTGTGATTATGAAGAGTCTTGCTCCCCTCACTTTCTGCTCATCAGCCTGTACTGGAGAGAATGTTCTTGATAGAGTCACTACCACTGGGCTGCTCAACACACTTCCCTCAATTAACTTTCCACACAGTAAAGCAAGCCTCGCTCCCGATGGGAATTCGCTTCTATTAATAAATAGTTTATCACTCTAGCTCCCACCCTAGCATAATGGAACACCTTGACAACAGCAAATTATTCAATCTCTATTAGAAGTTGTGGCATGTCTGGAGGTCTCTGCTAATACACCATGCCACCAGAGACTGTGCCAAACCACAGTGTCCTTATTGAAATACGAAGAGCGTATTATACAAGTTCCATGTTATTTTAACAAAGTTATAGTGCTATTACAAACTTTGTGGTTTTATAAAAATAACTGTTTAACCTCGTTGTCTTTTTGCCTCCAACAGTGTTCAAATGATGTGGGATGTTTGGGTCTTCACTGAACTGTGCATGAGATCCTATGGGATCTACCTTCGATTAAACACCTCAATGCCCTAAACCCAAGATATCAGGCTAACGCTAAGACGACCTGAGATTCGCCCAACCATTTTGATTAACTTTCCTCTTCAATGCCATCATGCCAATCATCAGCAACGCCAATCATGACTTCAGCAACCTCTCGGTCAGTGATGACAGCAGCTTGGACCACATTTTTACCGAGATCCCGGAAACTGAGACCATCAAGGGAGTGTATTATCAGCGCGCTCAGTTCATTCGCAGAACGGAAGATCTGCTTTCGGTGGACCACGGCTTGCAGGCCCTTATCAATGTGGGGGGTAACCGTTACACCTTCCCTTGGAGTACGTTGGAGCAGTTCCCTCTGACGCGTTTAGGACGTCTCAAACCCTGCAGCAGTCCCGAGGAGATCGCTTGTGTTTGCGACGATTATGATGAGACACGCCATGAATTTTTCTTTGACCGTAGCCCCAGTGCGTTCCGTGTAATCCTCAACTTCCTGGCAGCAGGAAAGCTACGTTTGTTACGGGAGATGTGTGCACTCTCGCTGCATGAGGAGCTCAACTATTGGGGCGTAGAGATGGCCTACATGGAGCGCTGCTGCAAGCGCAAGATGTACACTCGCATTGAGGAGGTCGCCGAGCTCGAGCGGCGAGAGGAGGAGCGCCGTCAACACAATATGCAGCTGCGTCCTCCTGCTGAGGAGACACGTTACCGAAAGCTCATGAACCGTTTGAGGGACATGGTGGAGAACCCTCAGTCGGGTTTGCCGGGAAAGATGTTCGCCTGCTTGTCTGTGTTGATGGTGGCGGTGACAGTGATCAGCCTCTGCATCAGCACCATGCCGGACCTCAGAGAGGAGGAGAATAGGGTGAGTGTGTGAAAATGTCTCAACCTAATCAAGCGAATGGTTCACCCAAAAAATGAAAAGTCATTGTGTCAATACAAACCAGTATGACTTTTTTATTCCACCCAAGAAAGAAAGTTATACAGCTTTGTAACGACATGAGGGCGAGTAAGTGGATTTTAAATGGATAGTTCACCCCAAAAAAAAGAAAATTCACCCTCACCTTCATGTCATTCCAAACCCATATGACTTTGGTTAAGCTTTAAAATACAAACTAAGATATTTTAATGCAACTTGAGTGGTTTCAGTCTCCCCACTGAAAGTTCAAGGAACCAAGACTTAGAAGATCAAGATCAAAGAACCAAAACTTAGAAGATCATGCCTTAAAGGCATTATAAAATGAATTCTTACGAATCATGTGGTTTAAATTTTGTGAAGAGATACAATCGCTTTATATCCCTGTTGAAAAAAAACAGCATATGCTGGTTAGGTATGTTTTGAAGCATGCTGGTTTGAGCTGGTTTAAGCTGGTTCTTAGCTGGTCATGAGCTAGTTCAAGCTGGTTATGTGCTGTAAGCAGGAGCTAGTTGCTTAGGACCAGCACATTACCAGCTTAAACCAGCTCATGACCAACTAAGAACCAGCTCAAACCAGCAGTCATGCTTCAAAACATACCTTACCAGCATATGCTGTTTCTCTCAACAGGGATGATGAACAGATTTAATTTAAATGATGGCAGAATTTTCATTTTTGGGCGATCTAACACTTTCTAGATGATCTTGAAGATTTCTATGTTCTCAAATCCATTTATCCTCTCACACTGAAAATGAAAATCGAGTGTTTTATATGTAAATTCAGGTGTAATAATTCTCTCTTTGGTACATTTTACTTCTGTTCATCTTTCCCTTTGCGTTCATTCAAGATTTAAGCCGTAAAAGCCCAACTCATGTTCAACTGTTAACGTAGACCCCCTTCTCCTCAGGTAGATTGTTTGCATGTCACTGAAGGTGTGTTTCCGGTCTTCAAGCAGACCTGTGCGTGCTGTTCCTAGTGAGAAATAATGAATGCACCTCAGCAGGGCTCCCCAATGTCAGTAAATACCCAGAGAGTAATGAACTGGACCAGCAATGCCTCCACAATGTCAGCAAACACACACCGAGAATAATGAACCAGCTCCATAGAGACCTCTGGAATGTCAGCAGGCACACAGGGGGGTCCGCTTGAGAAGACTAGACCTTTTTGCTGTTAAATGACTATGCATTTTAATCGCCCTTAGGCAGACACCTCACACAGCCCAAAGTGGAAGTGGTAGACCACTGGCTGTAGCTTCATTTGCCTGAAGTTTCACTCCACATGTTTGTATTGGAATACTGTGCGTGCACGATTGGATGTGCTTGTGTTTATGTCAAGGTAAGACTCTGGCGGTGTCTAGGCAGTTACGCCAGCATGTAGCGTCCAACAGGCAGAGTCCCGCTGGAAGCAGCAGGACTGTCATATTTAATTCACACTGCCGGGCCGTTTGTCAATGTCAGCCGCACGGTAGAAAAGGAATGGCCTGAGCATGGAGTCATTCATCTCTGCTCATAAATGTGTGTGTGTGCACAGATAAGTGTGTGTGCATGTGTACATTGAGTGATAACAAGATGACCTCCTCTATCTCTCGCAGCACTTTCAATTCTTTGTGTGTAGTCGAATGTGAAGATGTACAGATTGATGTTCCACAGTTTTGTATGTTTACAAGCATAAAACTTTTCTGTGAAGTTTTATGCCTCTATATATTATATACAACACGTTTTAGCTTAGAGCTCAATATCAGATGCGGAAAGACAAGGCAGCAAATCTCTAGTAAACAGGAAACACAAACAGAAGTGAGAAAGATGCTGTGAGAAAAATCGCAATGAGCTGATAGAGAAAAGCAGTGAATAAATTCAACAACCCACAGGCTTATCTCGACGCTTGACATCAGTGTGACCTAAACAGACCCCTGTAGCTTATGCAGCAAGCGTTTTAGTTCTAAAGGAATCTATATGCAAGTACAGTGGCCTCAGAAAGTATGTGGACACTTCAGCAACCCATAAATATGCATGGTATTGCATTAGATGACAAAATTTCAAACCAAGTGGCATTTATTTTAAAGAAAAGTTTCAGAAGAGTACACTTTTCTGAATGTTTCCCGAAGAAAATTTGATATACTATATAAAATAAAGACAAAATGTATTTGAACACTTTCTAGTAAACAAATGTTAGTGGAAAATGCCCATATTTAATGTGATGAACTACACCTGTGTGAACATGAGGGGAACTGATTTCATCTATACACTAAAAATTACATTGAGGCTGAAAGTCATTGGCAAAGTAAATCAAAATTAGTTTTATTGTAGTTTTATTAAGGTCTAGCCTAATTTATACAATGCCATTCAGGCATTATGTATATACCTGTTTATTTTGTTGTGGTATTTTAAGTGTGATATGAATAGATAAGAGATAAGAAACATTTATGGAGCACAATCTGAGCTCATTTAAACTGACAACCTTGGGAATCGATCCAGAGAGGTTACCTATCTTGTGTGTTTGAGAGGTTGTATTCTCATAATCCCAAGCAGCACCTTCAATTTAGGCTATTGTTTAGATAGCAATAAATACATTCTCGTGAGGTGATAAGATGACTTTTATCTGGATTCATATGCCCTAATACCCGTTATCTTTGCGGAAGCTGATAAGTTGGAAGCAGTGCTACTAGAATGATATTATGGTTTCACATGGGTGTACCTTCTGTAGTTTTGTAACAATTAATTATATATCATATATAACATTTTTAAACTAACCCTTTTTCTACTGGTTCTATGGATAAAGCATCAGCCAGTCAAGAGAATCTGAGCATCCATGGGATATGTTTTATGGATCTGTGCTTCAATCCTTCCTATGGATCTTTTATTTTTTTCCCCTCTTGTCCTACAGTAGATTCACTCCAGCCCTGCTTTCTTAAATATTAATTTCTACCTTTGCTTTTCTTCTTTTGGTCTCCTTTTCTCTCTGCCCTCTTATTTTTTCTCTGCTTTTTCTCACCTTTACTCTTGTTTACCACTCTCTACCCCTTCTTTCCCCCATGCTGTCTTCTGCTCTCTCTCCTTTTCTCCTCCCCGGGGCTGCAGGTGTAAATTTTGCTTTGTTTGAACTACAGCAGCAAGGACTCAGAGTTGAAGGTGTTTGTATGCTATGAGCATCCTGCAAACTCTCACTCAAGTGCTGGTGACACACACACTTATTCACAGTATCCTGTAAAAGTGAAACGGTATCACTGATCATACTAAGGATATAACTACACATTTTCAAAAAATTACATAAATGAAAATTTGGGGGTACATTCACTCACCCTCATGCCATATCAAACTGTATGACTTTGCTTTCTTCCTTTTGTGGAACAAAAATAAGATACATAAGTCAGTCTTTGGACCCCTTTGACTTTCATTCAAAATTATTTCAATGAAAGAAGAAAGTGAAACAGGTCTGAAATGACAGGGGGGAAAGTAAATAATGGTAATTTGCATTTTGGGTGATTTCCACATTTAATGAATAATTAGGTTGGTTTTGAGTTTACCTGATATGCATTTACATAAGATTTGTTCTTGCGCTCAAAAATTGCTAGATGGAGTAAAACAGAGAGGAAACAGGAACCAAAATACAGCACGCTGTCAGCATGCTATTTAAATCACTGGTACTAAAAATATTAATGTTAAAATAAATACATAATGAAAAAATCTAATGAACTTGTTGTAGTTGTAGGATTGAGATGTCTATTCATGACTATATAAGCCAAAATTCTGGACTGATCTGCAAATAGCTGGTATTGGACTCCAGAAAAGCAATGGGCCTGTTCTGCCAAGACAATTATACCCTAATGCATGTTTGAATTGGCCTCAATTGAAAAATGTAGAGGAGAATGAGCGATTTAGTATGATGTCATGAACTCAGTCTTTTTTAATTTGGCTAAAAGTCTCCAGCCAATCCATCAAGCAAAGAGTAGATTTGTGTTTGCTACAGAAAAGACAAAATAATCAGTTTGATTTGATGGAAACCTTCTAAAAAAAACTCACTTGACCTGGTATTGTACTTACCTCTACAGCAATCAAAATCTTTTATATTGCAGGTGTATTCACTTGATTACATGCATTAAGAGATAATGAACAGCCTTGCTTCTGAGCCACAAAGTTAAGCACATTATCTACATATGCTAGATGAAAGTGCTGAAAAAATGAACAGGTAAATTAATCATCGGTCCTGACTGTGCTGAAGCACACGGAGTGAGAGAATATTTAAAGAGCGTTTTACGGCACTGCATCACTTTCACGTCTGTGACATTCATGAAACATGAAGCTGGTCTTTGAACATTTAGCCAGTGCTGCAGTCCAAACCAAAGCTAGTTTCATTTTCCTCTTGACCGAACATAGTCTCCACACACCCATCAATGACAGACTAGATAAAGCTCTACATGTCCTGTTCATGCTATGTTGGACAGAGTATTACATAGGGCCAGATGGCGTCGGTACAGGTGCAGGACATGAGTGGTTTTGGTGTTGTGTTGCAGTTTTGCATTTTGGCTCTATGATTTGCCAGAAGGGGAGTTCCTGGAACAGGTGCTGATGAAGGGTTAGCAATGATCTCAGCTACTGTTCCTTGGCCTGGGTTCTTACAATAAGGCAGGAGAAGGTGAACAATCCACAGCACAATCTGGACAATGTGCCGCAGGTTTCCTCTTGAGTGGGATGATAGCGCCCAAAACCAGCATGATGAGGCCAAAGTGACAAAGTGAGAGAATGCAAAGGAAACACTAGATGAAGGAAATTGTAGAAGTTTCCGTTAATGCCATGATTTTTAACCCGTTTAAGTAACAAAGTTTACACCAAAGCAGTTCCACCAATTAATTGTAGGATTTTTTATTGTTGTTTTATGAACTTAGCATTTATTTGAAAGTTCTAATACAGACCTGCATTATTAAAGGGCTCATATAATGCTATATCCACTTTTA
>SCHK01438912.1:0-22910 GCA_004124795.1 Poropuntius huangchuchieni
TGTTAAAGGAATAGTTCACCCAAAAACAAAAATTCTGGCATAATTTACTAGACTGAAAATGGGTTGAAATTAAATGATGACAGAATTTTCATTTTTGGGTGAGCCAAATAAATGTACATCAAACTACATTTATACCTTAAAAATGCAAACAGCACCAGTATCTCCTTATATTTTACATTTCAGAACTTAAGAAGAACTATGAAGATATAACTTTGAAACATCACTACTGAACATTAAATACACTAAAATACTCTAAGGAACAGCAGAGCTTCAAACATGTAGAGTCTTAATATAGCCCAAAAGGACACTATAATTAGCATCTGCTCACTGCTTTATTGAAATATTTTACAATTACATAACAGATGTGGGGAACGGATCTCATCAGGGGATTTCAGTTCTACTTCAGTCATTTTAATAATGCAAAACTTTAAATATTCATGGGATATATGCTTGCAGGCTGATGAAGACTGTTTGCTGTGTGTGTGTGTGTGTGTGTGTGATCTTGTTTTGTGGAGAATGCAGATAAACTTGACTGTTAAATTAAAGCTTGAGTATAGCTTGAGCACGAAGATCACAAGCGAAAGGCACTATGGAAGTACAAGTGACATTGGGGGATTGTGACTGTGACTGTTATTTTCTGAAGTAAACCCAATTTTCTTGTATTCTGCCAAAAGCATTTAGTTTATGTTGCCCAGTCAGTCACTGTTTTATGTATAAATCCACCTTGTAAGGAAACTGACTTCAAGGCTCCACAACATCATGTCTAATGATCTAGAACAAATTAAAAAGAGTGTTTGCTATAGCCAAGCAAATATTTATTGACTGCAATATTCCCCTACAGAAACTGACTTGAAAGAAAAAGTTTGACTTGAAAAGCAAAAATCCTTTTGGGAGAACATTAACATAAGTCGATCTCAAAGGTAGCACATGGACTAAATTCATTTAAAGTTTAATTTCATGGGGTCATGAAAGTGATTAAGCAAAGTAATAAAAGCTCAAAGTCTAAACCTCACAGTGCGCATAGGCTGACAGAAACATTAACACTATCATGAAGGATGAACGCTTCTGTATAAAAATACCCAATGAAGACAGATTCATCACTGTGTCACATAACACTTCATGTAGGAGTGATCATATGTCTGAACAGGAAGGGAGGATGGGGAGGGTCGGGGCGTCTGGGACGGGTTTTGTGGTAGACTATTAGATTTACACAATAATGTGCAGATAAATCATAGAAGCAGGGCTCTGGTTCTGACTGCACTCCTTTTTTAGAGCTGATTCGTGTTTCTTTCATACACAGATGTCTCATCTACAGACACAGATCACCAGCGGCTCAGCTTCAAAGCATCTGCAGACCCAGATTTACTGTGAACTGCAATATGACTGTGCTTTAGCAAACAAAATCACTTGGTTTGATATGTAACCACAAGCAGTACTCATTTGCATTTGGCACAAACAAACTAAATGCTTGCTGTCACTGTAGAATCACTACATCATCTCACTCAACACAATTATTAGCTGAGATCAGGTGCTTTAAAAATATTTTGAGCTGGTAGGATATGACCAAAGAAAATACTTTACAAAAGTGCTCAATGCTTCAGGCTGAAGTAAGCTCTAACCTGTGACCTTAACAAGTGACATTTATCTGATTATGCTTTTGTGTGTGTGTGTGTGTGTGTGTGTGTTTGTTTGTGGTTATAAGCAGTCAAATAATCCAAGCATCTAATATATTTACTGTCTAAGCGCACCACAGACAGACAGAACCTCTGTCTGTGTGGTATATAAAAACAGAAGATTTCATTTAATGCATCTGATGACAGTCAATCTAGCAACCCTTAGGAAAGGATTCTGGACAGTTCAATAGCGCTCATGAATCTGATACTTTTTCCAAGCAAAACGGCGGATCCCTCACCCTTACAAAACACAGCTGCCATCACAATTCCTACTGTGAAATATAGACAACGTGGAAGACCCAGAAGAAACTTTTTAGCCGCTCTTTCACAGCTCAGGGGATGTATTTGAAATATTTTTTAGTTTTAAATTATTACTGTATCTAATGTTTGGGGTCATAAGATTTTGTCTGTTTTGTATTTTAATATGTTTTAAAATGTAAATTATTTTCCAAATAAGATTTTCCAAAACTGCTCCATATACTTAACTTCACATGATTTCAGATTTCAGTTTGATAAGCAGTGACCCACTACCCATTTCGCTTTACTCAAAACAGTCAATAATCTACTTTCCAATCCCAGAAAACGCTCAGCTTCCCCTGTAGCATTGCTTTAACACCATTGGTTTATCTGTTATCTAACTTGTGATCTGCCAGACATCATCCAAGTCCTGAGTTAGGTATGTTTGGACACAAAACTGCAGGACATGCCGGATGAAGTTGACAAAACACACAGCTGATGTTTTAAGGAAATTGAAAGGAGTGATAATAAAATGCCAATGTGAGGCAGTATTGTGCCCCCGAGGCAAAGCTTTGAACTTCAAGAGCTTGAAATAACTAGACAGTTATGATCAGAGAATAGCAGAGCATAATTCTTCAGTTGAAAGAGAGAGACGAAAATAAAGCTATGGACCGCGATGAAGCCTTATAAGCATTAGCATCACTTCCAGCTCATTTCGTTGATTACACTATCGCTTAAATTATTAAATCGTACCATATTCTTTTTTTAACACTCTGGCAATGTGCTGTAATAATCCAGAAGGCTGTGGATTATGTTAAAGCAGACTTTAACTGTCTCAGCCAGTGTTATGTAGCAGGATAGTCCAATGTAAGTGTCAAATAGACATAACTGGCTTTAACTGACGTATGAATAACGTATGACTGTGGCAGATGTAAAAATCCCTGCTTGACACAGTCAGACTTATGACTTCACCTTCATATTTGAGTAATAATTTCTCAAGTCTATATTAGTCTATCAGTCCCTGGAAAACCAGCACATGATGTCTCAAAGCTTCCTACTCAGAGACGAAATGAGAACTTCAGACATTAGACTTTTTAAGTGTGTTGACACATTTATGGTGGCAGAGGTGAACGCCACACATCAATAAACTCTACAGACTCTAATTCAAATGATTTAGATGTGTGATTTCTACCAAATTAGTTGACTAGATCACAGATAAGGACCTTTTAAAGGTCAATTCAAAATATAAACAAAAATGTAGAATATATGCATATATACATTATTTTTTTCAAAATTTGTATTATTATTTTTGTTTTTTTATTAATGCTTACAATGTCATTTACAAGATTAGTTCAACATAATAAAACAGAATACAATAACATTTACAAATATTGAACAATATTGTAACCTTAATTATAAATTATAATTTACCTTGACACTATATTTATAAATAGGGAAAAATCTACTACTTTTCTCTTATTTGAACAATTTTTTAAGAACATTTTCTATTATTATATTGATATATTTTAATTTTCTGTCTCTCAATTATGTAAATAAACATATATACAGTCAGTCACCAGTCACCTTTTTTCTGTGCGCTTCTGTAGAGGATGGAAGAGAGAGTAACGTGGCACTTACCCTGGGAAAGTCATAGCCATGGTTCATGGTCCCTGTCTGTGCCGGCTGCCTCTGGCCTGTGTGCCTGTGTATTGTTACAACTGGTGTTTCACCAATGTAGTTTTACAAACGGGCGGGTGTAGGGGGGAGTTTCTGTGTGGAGTTCTTACAGCGGACATGAGGGTATGGGAGGTGACAAGGGAACCAATAAATCAACCACTCACAAACCCAGCCAGCCTACTTTTGCTCTCCCTCTCTTTCTGTAATCTACCATTCCCTTCAACCACCGTAAGGGCCACTGGCCCGACTGTTTGTGATGACTGAATGTTTCAGGCATACTAAAGGAAGGGTGTATTTGTTGCCCCGGAGTGTTTTAATCCAACTGGTTCTCCCAGTGCCTTCAGAAACAGACTCTCCTGCAGAGTTCATTCAGGGCGGCTAATAAAACAGGGATCTGGAGGGAATTAAACCATGTTTCTGTAAACCCCCAAAGCATCCACTACAGGTCACGTCGGTCAACTCTATTCCGAGATCTGACTAAAAATAGAAGAAAAAGAAATCCATCCAGTTCATTGACTGTTCCGCTTTACAGCTCACAATGATCCATCGTGGTGGAAACAGACAGGCAGTACTAGGCCAGCAGACGCTCAAGCGTTGAGCCGTTTACCGTGACTCTGCCAATACCTGCTGTAGTCCTAATGTAACCAGTCTCTAATCCCAGGCCGAGGTCACGCAGTGTACACTACGCTCCATATGATTGTCAACAAAAACAAAGAACTCTACTGCACTCCACATGAGATTGGGTTTTTAAATTAAAAGTGAAAATGTAGGGCTGTCAATTGATTAAAAATGTGCATGCATGATATACAGATTAAACAATCAAATGAATCACAGTTAATTGTATATGTCAATATTATAGTCTCCATATTAAGACAATTCAAAGAAATTATGGCAGATTAAAACATTGAAAAGATGTTATAACAACCCACCACTAGCCTACAGTCCACAACAATATGCATATCATTCACACCAAGGGGTCGGTAAGATTGTTTTTGTTGTTTTTGATGTTTTTGAAAGACCACAGCTGCTTTTATGTGATCAAAAATACAAAAACAGTAACATTGTGAAATATTATTACAATTTAAAATAAAATTGTTCTCTTTTAAAACATTTTTTTAATTTATTCCTGTGTTGGAAAAGCTGATTTTTTTCAGCAGTCATTACTCCAGTCTTCGGTGTCACATGATCCTTTAGGGATCTTTCTAAAATACTGCTTAAGAAACATTTCTTATCAATCAGATATTATTAACAGATATTATTCTTATTATTATTGATGTTGAAAAAGATTGTGCTGCTTTATATTATTGTGGAAAACGTGATACGTTTTTGGTGATTCTTTGGTGAAATTAGAACAGCATTTTAAGTATATTTTTTAAAAAGTCTTTACTCTCACTTTTTCTTAATTATCTATATACTAGGGCTGTCAGTTAAACGCGTTAATTTAATTAATTAGTTATGAAAAAATAATGCGATTAAAACATTTTAACGCAGTTAATGCACTGGCTCCGATTCCCCGATCTGTACGTCATCTTAGGTCTACCGTACATATAGCTGACTGTTGACAAATGATGCGGGGCAACAACTCCATAAATGCAGTTATGCCCTAACATTCAAAATATTGGTGCAAAAAAAATGCCTCTGTATGAGTTTTTGTTTCATATTTATATCACATGATATAGTTAAGTGATAGCCTATCACAGGAGCAGGGAGAGTAATATCACACAGGTGCTGTTTCTGTCCTGAATATCACGAGTTTAAATGTGATTTTATACTACAACAGTTCAGTAAATAAGAAGTTGATATTGTTATATTTTAAACACAATATTGTGTGTTTTTTCTAAACTTTGCAGAGCACATATTATATATATTAGCAGAATTGTTGTGCATTTCCGAGCAACACAGTGGTGTTTAGTTTCTGAATTAATCCGTGTTTTAAATGAATCGTGTGAAACAATGATTCAAAGCCCCATTCATAAAGACAGCGGTTTACTTCATTCCTGAATGAATTAGCCGTTTGAACGAATCGCATGAATGACTTATAAAGAAATTAACCGCCACCTACTGGCAGATTTATTTTCGCATTTAGAGTATCATATTATAAATAATAATAATAAAAATTAATTAAAATTAAAAATTGTTCTATACTATATCTGTATTTTACTATACTATACCTACTAGCTACACACGTAGACTAAAGATTTGACCATAATTTTTTTCCAAAATTTTACATACATTATAAATTACCATGAATCATTTTATTTTCTTGTGCTTTTTTAAAATAATAAATCACCCTAACTTAACAACCCTACAAAAGGTCATGTGTAAAAGTCAAGATATTATACACAACTCACAGTGTCATAGTCTAATGATGACCAGACTGTGAGAGAGTTTTACCATTAACAAATCTTTATTAACTAAACAGCTGATTGAGCTGTTTAGTTTTCAACCCAATTTTTTGCAAAAGTCAACTTGATGAAACTGAATTGGCCTAACATGATTTGGCTGAGAATGTGAAATTCAGAAACACTGTTTAAAGACATAACAGCAATCTGCTCAACCAAGTCAAAAATAATCACCCTGCTCAAACCACTTGAGAAAATTAAATAACTGGGTTCTGAAGTGCCGATGGTCTAGCGTGAACAAATGAAACATGATCTAAGCTCTCTCAGATGACTGCTCGGTGTAAAGAGACCCTAATGGCAGCTCAAGCACTGAAGCAGGAACATCAGTCCAAACTCTCAATGCATCCATTCAGCAGAACTGGACGTGCAACCAATAGCTTCCCTGAAAATTTCCGGAAATTTGATCTAATCTCCAAAACTATGTCCATTACGTGTAACAAGCAAAGAAGTCGGAAACAAAAGGAGTCATTTCATTATGACGGATGTACCTTAAAGAAATGTTGTGAGTCAAAGTACACACAAGAGGAACAGATCTATTCAAAGAGATGAAGAAACTAATCTCCTACTAAAACTAAATGACAGGCTGAATGTTTGATGAGAAAACACAGAACAATCACAATAAGGAGAGCCCAAGGTCAGCGCAGGGCTCTCAGCAGGTAGGGCTGGATCGTGGCCCAATGCCAAGTCTCGGTCCGAGAAACAGGAGAAAATGTTCCTGAGCGACTCAGTACGTGTGTCATATTTCTCAGCTCAATGCAACTTTCTTTCACAATGTTATCAGAGCCTCCTGCTCACAGAGGGACAAAGCTAGCGGAGGTACAGAGAGAGAAACTTTCTCACACCCTCAAACTGTGAGGAGAAAAGGATACGATTACACAAAAAATTGTGATTACCAGGGGAAAGCGCTGCCAGCACATACAAAAGAGGGAATACACAAGATCAGAGGGGAAAATAGATTAATGCTTGTTATAGGCTATTCAAACCACTGAGCATTTCTCAAGAGACATCAGCTCTTATGAGGCAATTTGTGAGATGAACACATTATGTTAGGGTTGTTATAAACACAAAGAACAGAGATCTGCTGTGAAGTAGCTACACTTTAAAAATTATTTCAGAAATTATTGAAGATTTTTACATGAAAATACTATTTCAGTCTTTCTACTTAAAAATGTGATGTTTAACTGAATGTGTTACTTGTCAATTCTTTGTAATCATCTGTGAAACATACTAGGGAAAGTTGTTTTAAAGTAAATCCAACACCAATTTTTTTCAGTACTGCACATGCAGTCTTTTTTCAAAAACGTGCACAAGTGCAAAATGTTGCTGTTGAAAGATTTATATGAATACTCAATTACACACCATCCAAAATCCGATTTCTGAAATATTAAAGAGTAAATGTGAACATCAGCACTGAATTAGATTTGGTGCTGAGTGTAATGCAGCTGAAGAGAAGCAGCAGAACAGCCCTTGGCTCTGTTGTATAACCAGCTGACAACTCGATGAGCGAGTGGGCAGAGTAGTGTGCCTCTTTTACCACCCACTCACACACACACACACACACACACTTCAGAGAGCCACACTGAATACATGTTCACAATCTGGATTGGATCATCTTTCCTTTCCAGAGTAAATGATCTATCTATCTATCTACCTACCTACCTATCTGTCTATCTATCTATGCTGCATCCTCACTCTTTGATCTTTGCAGTGAAGTGCTCTGACACTGTCAGTTGCCCTATATGCAATTCATGCAAAAACGGTAGCCTATTTCTCCACATTTCCTTTAGCTTATATGTTAGATTCCAGCGTTTGACAATTTTGCAGTGGACAAAGGTCGGTGACTCTAACAGATGTGACAGTCGGAGCAGCTCAGGGAAAATTACTGGATGCGGCGAGAAAAAGAACTAAAGAGACGCTTGAAATAAGCGTCACGTGACTCTAATAGGCTCCAGCACACCTCTAGTTCAACTCTCGCCGGGGATAATCTTTCCTAATGATCCCAGTAAACTGAGCAACATGTCCCAAACTCAAGTGCGATGTTTTCAGGACACACATAATGTGTGTTTGGCCCATAAACAGCTAGCTGGAAAAAAAGACCCGTCCCTCTTACCTTTTTCATGGATTTGTGGGTCGGGACCGCAGTGAATGCGGCGGACAGCTCGCCGACGTTCATGTTCATGTCGCTGTTCTTCGTGCCTGTCATCGCGGAGTATTTCTCGGCAACGTTTTCGCTCTCTTTAAACTCTTTGCTGGCTTGTTTCACCTCCAGCTTCGCATCCCCGCCACAGTCTGTCATGGCAATCTATATCTCCGCGCTTTCCGGGCCGTTGCCGGTGGTTTTACTCGATAGTCCTTCAGCGCTGTTACTGTAACCTTTCGATTCGTCCTTATGTTGCTGGAGCGCTTCAAAAGCTCCGACTATCTCAAAAGCGGAAGGGGTGATTGCGCAAAAACGACTGCAGGAGAGGAACAAACTGTCGAATGCGGATAGAAAACGGATGCGGATGCTAGTTTATAAGAATGTAATATCACTCAAGCCGCAGTGGACCACAGATTATTATATTTGACTGTCCGGTTGACGGCCAGCAGCAGCATCAGCGGTGGGCGGGGCTTAAAGGCAAGCACCTGCACGCAGAGGAAGTTGCACGAGAACTGTCTTAACGGTGCATGTACCGTAATCTGTCGCTTTTAAGACTTTATTTTAAATAGTTCTTGACGAAAACAACTAATATTTACGATTTTATGTTGACTTTGATAGGTTAATCTCGTG
This sequence comes from Poropuntius huangchuchieni, assembly GCA_004124795.1. NCBI lineage: Eukaryota > Metazoa > Chordata > Actinopteri > Cypriniformes > Cyprinidae > Poropuntius > Poropuntius huangchuchieni. The sequence continues at coordinate 8,760 of SCHK01438912.1, forward strand.
AAAATACATTACAATTTGTATATAACATTATTTATCCGAGTTGAATGTTTTGAGAAATGTATTTTTCTCAAAACTTACTGAGAATGATAACGAAATAAACAAATACTAATAAAACGACCAGCATATTATGGGATTTAAATTGACAAAAAAAGCGTATATAATTTACTCAACCAACCCTCAATGTATTTTTGAGACTTGCTTTCTTCTGTGAGAAACAAAAGGTTGCCTAGAGATTAGTAAATGATGATAGCTTTGTCATTTTTGTGTAAACTGTCCCTTTTAGTCCCATATTATGCAGTCTTCTGTTGGTTCTAATTTACATTTATGGGAGAACTGTCCCTTTAAAACTGTGATTCTTGACCTTTTGCCCCTCAAAAAAATATATAAATAAAAAAACAAAAATATATTATTTCTCAGCAACGTTTATATATATATTCAAATAAATAAATGTAAATAATTGTAAGAATTACTGGGCCCCAGCCCCATGGTTGAGAGCCACTTTGCTTTGAAATATCTGATTTCAATCACAGCTAAGTAGATTAAAACACTGAACTGTTTGAATTAGTATCATTTACAGCCTTCTTGTGCTCACACAGATTATAATAATAAAGACAAGTTCACAAAGCATGATCTTTCACAATGCGTTTCGCACACAATTTTTATCAAAATACAGGTTAGACAACTTCAATATCCAACATAACTCAAGAGTATTTGCATTTCCATGAAGGAACTAGATGAGCCAGGAAGACAGTGACTGGATACACAAACCTCACTCAAATTACAAATGAATGTTGTATCAAAACACTAATGCAAAATGACTTTATGTTATGGGTGAAACCTGTGTAAAAGCTTGGGAAACAAGAACACCCTATACGCCCAGTGTTTCCTTGGTGATGAGGGCTGATTTCTGAAAAATGTTGCCCTTTTTGTCTGTATTGTTTTCCCAATGCTCTTTTCCCAATGCCAAACATGTACAATACGCTGAACAACACCACAATTAGTTTGTAAGAGAGAAACCTACATAATTTCCAGGTAACTTCCCACTTATATGTTCATAAACCTGACAAGAACTGTCCATTATGCTAAAAAAGTAGAAAATCAAACAGCTCGCCTTGGTCTTCATGCAATTCATTGCCGAAATTCTTGTTTGTTCTACTGCCACCTTTGAAAAACATCACGGTAAATGAGTCATTACTAACTGTGTTTTCTCTCTCTCTCTCTCTGTGTGTGGGTCAATTTACGCTTTGCTATTTAATTGCTTTTTAAACCGCAAACTGATTTCATTACGCTGTACATTAACAGTAATGGCTCTATGTGTGTCCTCTGGAGCAATACAAGACCACAGAGAAAAAACAGATGGGCCCCTCCTTTTAGTGGAAGACATGAGACAGGAGGAACACAGGCCATGATGAATTAGGACTGTCTGTTAGTGTTGCGTTGGAGACGGTGATTCACAATGGTGAAAATTTGGGCCTTCAGAGTCACTAAAAAAACATTAGAAATTCTAGTGCTATGACACCCGGATCATTTGGGCCACGGCCTCATCTCCCGTCTGGTTCTGGTCCTGTTGCTCCTGCTGGGGAACAGGAGAGGAAGAGGGTCAATCATTATCCTCACACCTAATTCAGATATGCTTCACTCAGCACCTCTAGAAAACATTTCACACACAAGCATTTTCACTAGCGTTGGGACACCATGATTTATAGCATCAAGAAAAGCACTGACTAACCAAGAGAAAACAGCGAAAGGTTTATGTTTAGCAAGCTGTCACCTCATGGATTTCAGAGAAGGGCAGTTATTTAGACTTCTGTTCCATAGAAGTGTTTAACGTTAAATAAAAAAATGACTTGACAAGACTTGATGAAGAGGAATATGCATCACAAGAGACAGTTTACACTATGGTTCAAAAGTTTTAATAGTTTTGAAAGACTCTTATGCTCATCATGGCTGCATTTATTTGATCAAACAATTATATATGAAATGCAATGAAATATTATTAGAATTTAGAATAAGTGTTTTATATTTTTATTTTAATTATTCCTGTGATGGGAAAGCTGAATTTCAGCAGCTGTTATTCCATGTGATCCTTCCGAACTTATTCTAACATGTTGATTTGGTGATCAAGAAACACTTCTTATAATTATCAAAGTTGAAAAAGTCGTGCTGCTTATTATATTTGAGGGACTGATACATTTATTAAGGATTCTTTGATGAATAAAGTTCAAAAGGACAGCATTTATGTGAAATAGATTTTGTAACATTTACTGTTTACTGTCACAAAGAAAGATAATCTTAATGTTCTTAAACTTTTGAACAGTAGTGTAGTTTGGTTACAAAGTGTTATTTTTGCCAGTGAACCTTTTGGAAGTCAGTCAGAATGTTTATTCAGAATAAAAATCACAACATGTGACAAAAATGAACACAGTGACGACACTGCATAGGTATACAATTCCAGCACAAGGACAGAACCAGATCCAATCCAAACAAAAAACAACAGAAATGCTTCCTCAAATGAAAATGTAGAAAACAACATAAAAATATATATATTCAAACAATGTTTCTTTTAAACTGGTCCCTCAAAAATTCATTTTCATATTTTTTATGCAGTGATTTCATAATTGAAACTGACAGTTTGCCAACGACAAGCATTCATGCTTTCTTAAACCTCCATCCTGTTAATAATAATAGTGCTTGGATCAAACAGCCAATCAGGTGATAAAGTCAGTCACATCATATTATCAATTCTCAGTCTTGAAGACCTGCATCAATAGAATGCAGGAAATATCATCCTGATTATGTCATGACAGTGAAGAGATTATCTTTTTCTGTTAAATATGGCAGAGATGGAAATCCAAGTTCAGACAGACAGGTCATAAAATACCACACAGCAGATTTAGCAGATCATGCAGTCTGTACGCACGAATGCTTAACTAGCAATGAGACATGATGGGACAGACTCAAGCAGCCAACAAGCACTGGAAAAAGCAGGAGGTGATGCGTGCAAGAGCAGCCAATGACAGCATGTCACACAAAGAAAGGAGCGAGAATGAATCTGCTAAGGAGCTCAATGAGAACAGAGATGAGTGTCTATGCGAGGGGCGAAGTGTGCTCGGGCAGCCAATGCGCGCTCGTGAGTTCGGTGGCATTGCGTAGGTCTTCCTGCTTGACATGGCCCTGCGCTCTCACCTGCATGGCCAAGGCCATTTCTTCTTTCTCTTTAGGTGAGAAGAACCGCCCCCCATCGCCACGCTTTCGCTGCATGGCGTGTTTGTGCCGTGACTCGTGAAGATATTTCTGTAGGAGAGAGTAAGGAATCAGCCTGGATATGAGACATAACTCGTGTCAAAATGCCTATTTTGGCATTCAGAAGAGGAAGACTCACCCTCCTTTCTTTAGGGATCTTGCCCTCTGCCTCTAACTTGGCACGAGCTTGGCGTCTCTTTAAGATGCGATGATATTGCTTGGCATTAACATACAGCGGCTCCTCTTCGAGCATCTCGGCCCCCGGCAGAGGGATTCGTTGGATGGCTGGCACAGCACCACTACCCGGCACCATCTGGCAGATCGGGCAAGAAAGGGGCACGTAGAATTAATTCAGACTGCTATGTCCAAACACATAAAATGTATTTGCAAATGTAACAACTTAAATCAATCAAATCAAATCAAATCAAATCAAATTTTAAGCAATCCAGTGATCAGTCAGGTGACAGCTAATGTAATATGGACTGAAATATGATGACACACTACTAGTGTGAAAAAAGGACACCCACAGAACAGCTGAGTGGATAATTTGTGAAGATATCAGCCTTACACTTGAATCAGTGCTAAAGATTAACACACAGCGGACGGAGGTCGCCACTTTCCACTTGCTTCTGAGTAAATCATCAAATTCTAGGAAGATTCCTCAAATTAGGATTTTTTAAGACACTGAATACTATTACGTATTAGAAGAATAGTTTCCATATACTATCTGTCACTGTTTACACACTCATGTTATTCCAAACCTGTATGACTTTTTCATTAAGACACACAAAATAGTGAATCCTAGTCAACGTCTTCATGTAATGAAAGTAAAACCTGGGATCTAGGATGACAAATGACAAAGAAAGCACCATTCACCATTAATTTCATAAAAGCGACCAGTTTGAATTTATATTTTAAAATATGGCATGATATTTTAATTCAAATCTTCTTAAGTCAAAGTAGTTTTTTGAGACAATGTAAATCACTGATCACTAATAAACTTCTCTGTACCTCTCATATCTCATTCCCACTTCTGCATATTCAAACTTGCCACATAATCATTGTTAATCTGAAACAAAATCATCTATGATAACTGCTCACATCAAATTGATATAACTTTATCTAAAGGTGTCATTTGAGTTTGAGAGAATTACTTAAATTTCACCACTTTTTTTTAATACTTTTACGGTACTTTTTTGTCACTTTAAAACTTGACAGACCAGATCCCAGATCCAGATTGTTTTCTTTGTAACTTTGTAATTATAACTGAAATAAATTAAAACTAAATATCAGATGAAACCTGAAATATAAATTAGAAATGTGACAACAAAATAAATCATTTTGAGTGATAAAATTAAAACTAAAACTGAAATAAAAGTAAATTTAATGTATATTGATCTATCTATCTATCTACTTAAACATTTGGGTGAACTATCTCTTTAAGGTAAAATCACTTGTGTGTCTGCATGTGAAAAGGCGAACCCAAAAGCATGGTGATTGAGATTTAACACAGCATGCACACCCCCACACCTGTGATGATGAAATAAGGGGATGGTTTAAGTTTGTTAGATACCTCATCAGGAGGTCTTACCATGACCATTCCCCCAGTGTTCACCATGTTTCCAGATACTGGCAGGGTAACGGTGACTGTGCCCTGCCCACTGTTGGTCGTGGAGGTGTTAGCGGCCCCTGCTGCCTGGACAATCTGAGTGCCTGCCAGGGTGCCTGCTGGGATGGTGATCATGCCTATGGAAGGGAAAGAACAAATAGTTCTAACCTGAATAACCTTCAGTACAAGTGTGTAGAAAGGTATAATCATGCTTGTCAAACCATGACTGCTCATAATATAATATAACATTAATAGAAGACAGATGTATATATTGTGTATATTTAAATACCCTGCTGCAGAACTGTGCCATCAGCATTCACAGGCTGGTATACAATAGTCTGTCCTTCAGCCGTTTGGGCAACCTGCTGTCCCTGAACTGTAATCTGCTGCCCCTGTGAAACAACACAAATTCATTTATATAGTTCATATTCTTATTATATAGCATTCTCTCTCTTTTTGGGCATGAAAATGCATAATATTTCCAAATCAAAGAATGGTCCAACTAAACAGAGAAGAGAATAGTGTTTGAGACCTGGTTCTGGCCCGCAGTAATGGCAGTCTGAGGCTGCTGTATAATGATCTGTTGAGCCTGACCCTGCTGACCCTGCAGCTGCAGAGTTTGACCTCCCTGCAACTGAATCTGACCCGGCTGAACCAACTGGATCTACATACACACAAACAAAGAAAACACAAACAGATATTCATTTCAACAATACGATTTATAAACTACACAAAATAAAGAAAAATGAATATTTGCTTAATAAAATGTGTGCATTCATAATATATTAATATAATTTTACTGTTAAGTATATGGCAATCTATTGAAGTAGCTTTTCCCTCATTGATAAGCAGGGTTGCACTTACCTGCTGAAGGCCTTGAGCTCCAGACACAGGCACCTGCATGATCGTCTGGCCCTGAGCTCCAGACATGGCCTGTACCATGATGGGCTGACCTGAGGATGTAATCAGCTGCCCGCCACTCACCTGGACCATCAGCGGCTGACCCTGGACCTGAGCGCAAACATACACTGAACGTTAGCATAAGGGCCAAGGGGTTAGATATAGATATCCAATACAATATTAGACTGCACATGCAGCTGCAGGCATTACACCAGGTATACAGCAACATTTATTATGTAACCTGAAAAATCCAGCCATGTTTTTCAGGTTAATTTATAATAAATAATACTAATTAACAAGGGCCCTATAATTTGGGCTGGTGGTAACGGCTGTCATAAGGTAGATATACTTCCATTCCATGTTTGTATTTTCACACAAACATGATCATAGCGAGAATACACTCAAAAGACAATCATGCAGTTCACCAAAATCCATACAGTGCTGTGAACTCATATGTGTTTGATCAGTGTGAAGTGGTTATAACATGCATAACACACTGAAGACGAACACAAGTGATCTTATAGTACCGTCTCCACAGCTATTCTACAAGCTCTTCTTCCAGACACATTAAAAGAGGTGAATACTCCTGAGCAGTTGCTTTGATGCCACAGGCAATATGGAAGATGGTAGAAAGCTCACTGGGCGACCCGGATCAAGATTGTTGTAAGTAAAAGCAAGTCATGCTGGATGAGCTCACATCTTCACAGACAGTGTGACATGACACATGCAACATCACAAGCCTAAAGGTCGGTGTTCACACAACTACCTGGAGCGTCTGCACTTGCTGGCCTGTAGCTGTAGCGACGGGTGCTTCTGTTTGCAGCTGTACTGCTGTTACGGTGCCCTGAGCCTGTGGACATTCCCACATCACACCTTGCTCTACATCATCTCTTACAGTACTACTAATGTTTGTGTGCCTTATTTTATGCTCCCTAACAGTTTAGCAACTTTCTTAATAGGAGAAGCAAAGTCTTCCAGTATTTTTTATTTATTTATTTTTTTTAATTATTTGACTTTATTATTACTACTATTATTGTTCTTTTCATTCAAACTATACATTTTGGGAAATGTATCAGTCACTTGATGAAACCTTTCAGTGAAAAAAGAAAGTTATTACAGAGAAAGAAAAGGTTACTGCATTTTGATTCAAAATTAGTTTCAAAAAGAATAACAAATTGTTCACAGTAAGACCAGTAACATGCTTTAAGAAAGTAAGCAGTATCAATAATTTCAAGAATTTTAATTTTGTGTTGGCTTCATGGGGACAATTTTGTTTGTAGACTAAAATATGTTAGTTCCCCCTTGATGTCCAGTTTCAAATATGGCTCCTGAAGCAAAAATGTTCGACAACCAGTTCTACAGAAATAATTAAGCAGCTCCTTTGTCCAAAAAAAGAAAAAAAAAAAAAGATAATACAGACCTCAAAATAAAACAAATATTTTCTTTCTGACTCAGATTTCTGTTTAACAGCATGTTGCAAAACACACTGGGTGTGCTTGTGTCACATAAACCTTGTTTTTATCAGCACAGAGAAAGTTCATTTCAAAGGAGAGACTGTAGGCCACTACAAGAACTATTTACCCAGTCCTTTCCTTGAATTGGAAACCACTTCCTGAAGCAGATTTCTCTTCTGCTATTTTTTAAAAAAAACACTGCACCTGATATACAGTAAAATTTACAATTTAGATAAGTTTAAAAATGCATGGGAAAACAAATAAAAACCACACTCAAGGTAATTTTTTCCATATTAAAAGTAACTGATTAAACAGCCACCTGTTTACATTGGCTCTTACCTGCTGCTGGATTTGCCCATTGGCAGCTTGCACCACTATCTGATCCCCACTGGTTGTAGCAGTATATTGCTCCATCTCTCCTTCCTCACCTAATTTGTCATAAAAACATTTTTTTTAATTATTCACTTATTATTCAGAATAACCACAACTAGTAGATTTCTATGAAAACAAATGAGGTCTGACGTTGTCCCCAACAGCAGGTTTGGGCCAGAAGCCAGGTGTATTTTGAGACTGAATCCTGTTTCCTTGTTGAAGGTGCTTAAGATTATGTACAGCATCTTATATTAACGTTACCTATTTAGGGTATGTCCGATGTTTTTAGCTACACATACACAGTTAAGGGCTGAAAAGTTAAAAAGAAGGTCTAAATAATTTACATATTCGAATCATTTCACAAACCGCTTCGAGGTGGTTTGTTTGGCAAACAACATTTCGTTACCCCTTATTACGAGCAAACCAAGGTAAAACTAAAATGGGCTGAAATTCAACCTGCTTTTTAATTAGCACAAAACAGCCCCATATTTCACAAACATTAGCAGGTCTGTCTTTGTTTTGGACTGAACAGTATCATTCATGTCCAGTGTCTGCGCTCGCGCTCACTCCCTCTCGCATTAACCGATTTGATTTCTGTATTTTTCAGAATTAGTCATTTGGTTGGTCACTGACAAACCAATCCGTGTTGTCAGCTACCATTTCCCTTAGAGCAAGCGCAACCCTTTACCGTTTCTCCGGTTGTCCGGTACCCTTCTGATTGGCTCCACTACAGATCTCAAAAACCCAATCAACACAGTGGTGCGGACAAAATGGCGCAAAATGAGCCACACAGAGAAGAAAGGGGGCAGGCTTGACGCATGTGATCGGCGAAAGGAGCCGAGTTTTGCCGAGTAGGAACGATTCGAGTCGGAAAGAATCGAATGACCAGTGCGCATGCGTGGTTAAACTATATACTTCCGGTGTAATGTCACCGTGAAAGGAGAGTAGAGGGACATGTGAGTGTTTTACAGGCACTGTTTACAAAATGTGTTCACATAGTATTTGACGTTATATTGTTGTATAAGACCAAAGTTCGAGTTACGAAAAACAGTACGGTAAATTTGACCTTTTGTGTAGGGAAATTTAAATGCTTTGATAAGTGATGTAGAAATAACGCAGATGTAATGAAATGTTCAATGTTCAATGTTCAATTGAAATGTTTCGAAACACCACAGATGAATAGGGTAAAAATAATAAAATATAGATCTTACCATACTTTCCCAGTTGATTAATCACAATACAGTATGACAATTGTTTCGTTTTATAAGTTTTCTGAAATGCTATGTTTAAAAATGCACATGATACATTATACAATTCATCTGCACCAATCTGCATACATTTACAGAAGATAAATCTGAAGATTGCATAAAACCAGATTTCAATGTATATATTTATTTGGTTTTTACAGAGGGATTTCTGGATATCCCTTTTTATCACTTTAAAAATCAAACTGTCAACAATCATTAAAAAATAGCAGTGCATGAGAAAAGCTTTGAGAATGTATTATAAATGTATTGTAATTGAAATGTACAGATGCAAATTCAAAACAAGTGCAAAAAAAAAAAAATCCTTTCAGTGTTGACTTTCCATCAGACTCTTATTATAGAAATTATTTGATAAATATTCCTTTTTATATTGGATTCAGTTGCAATTTTAGATGTTACTGTCTTTGTGTTTCTGACTGTACAGAATGGCCACCCCGTGGAGAATGGCCCATATGTTGGCCACCAAACTGGCCCCTCTCCCAGGACCTGCTGCTTGCCAGGTTTGTCGGCATGCCAGTCGAGACACATACGGGTGGATGTCACAGAGATATTCTGATTCACATCCAAAACAGAAACAACAGGAAGACATGTTTGAAGATGACCATGATATGGATGCAGTAGAAGCCAAAATGAACTCTATTATTAGGTGAGTCCTTATACAGAAGCACAAAAGCAAATAATTCTGTCTTCGTACATTAACATTATTTCTTGTGCAGTGAAGAGAGGAGAAGGCATAAAGCTGCAAAGTTTCACATCATCAAGAGGAAAATGAACAATCCTGGAGCCCCAGAGAGAAGACTCAGCTGGGATGCTATTCAGCAGATAAGGTATGTGTATGAATATGTCTCTGAAATACTTGATTCAGATTGATCAATCACACAGCAGTCAAACATTTTTATATAACTGTATGTTTATAACCAATATTCAATTGCATGACATCCCTGTGACTATATTAAGTTATATCTTTTATATATTAAGTTATATGGTTGTAGTTTTCTAACAAAATTTTAAATTCAGTACATTTCTGCTTATCATAACATAATAAAATAATGTATTTAGCTGAATATAATAACACATCTTACGTCTAGCCAAAACTTTTGGAGTTATCTGCTTGCCCTTCTTTTTACAGGTACTTAAAGCAGGAGTCCCCAGAGGAATGGACACTAGAGAGATTAGCAGAGGGTTTCTCTGTAAGCCCTGATGTCATTTCCAGAGTCCTCCGCAGCAAATTCACCCCATCAGCAGTCCGAAAGCTAAAGCAGGACTCGAAAGTGTTAGCTAGTAGTGGGCCGCAGTCTCTCAGAGATGGCAAAACTGAGCAGTCCAGACTGCCAAAGACTGTAACACCAGCCGTACTTCCCTCTGGAAACACGGGTGCCCTGACAGCACTGAGTACAGGAGCGCTTGCAGTGAGGAAGACTGACACTGGACTGGTGCCCTCTAGTGGTAACATAGTCCCATCTCAACTATCATCAGAACAGAAAGTGACTCTTTCTTTACATGAGCAGCTTGACTCTCCAGCTGATATAGACATGAGGGATGATGCAGAGTTAGAGGAGGAATGGGATGGAGTGATTCTGACTGAGGAAGAACTAGAGCACATTGCACAAACACTGAAGAAAAAGCCCAGTCCAGTGGAACAGAAGGGAAGAGAGTTTTTTGACAGCGAAGGCAACTTCCTGTATAGAATTTGAGCTATGCTGCCAAGTCATCCATGTTTATCAAAACATTGTTGCTCAAGTCTAGGCCTGTTCTTTTATGAATATCACTTTATTGTTACAATTTGCAACAAATCTGACACAGCTAGGGACAAGCTGTCCTACCCTTTAAATTGTATCTTTTTTTTTTTGTTAGTTTTTCTATCGCATTTGCTTTTTTACTCTTATGTACAAACTAAAAAGCAGAAATAAATATTACAACATCAATGGGACAAATCAATTTATTTCTCAAACAAACAGTTCTGTTTCAAATATACAGAGCAAAAATAAAAGATACAAAGTCGGAATTGCTGTATATGTACAGAGCATCACAACTAATATATACATTGATTTTCCACAGCAAGAAAAGTGTAACACCTCTTATAAATAAAACCACTGTCACAATGGAAATCTTTACGGTATATTTCATTTGCACTGCATCTATTACCCCAAGCATGGAGAGCAACTCAATTTAGGAACAATAAATAAGTCATTTAGGGGCATAATTGTTCTTATTTTGTTGTATAAAAAGTTCACACAAATAATTTGTCAACTAAAAAATAATAATTTTGTATAATCTCATTATGAGCTGTGGTAATTCTTTCTTAAATGAGATTGTTCTCTTATTTTAGAATTATTGAAGATGGGATTATATTTCATTGGAAGGCATAAGCTATGCCTTCATGCTAGGCACTTGAATGAAAATATACACTAGATTTGTATACCTATTAAACTATGTAACTCGTAATCTCAGTCTTTGCAATGGAGATTGTCTTTTTTTTAAGAAAATATGAGATTTTGTTTAGCTATGTGTAAATAAACGATTACGAGAAATTTTGAAAATGGCTCCAAATTAACTGTAGAACTGATATTTAAATACACACTTAATAGAAAACTCACAGCATCAGACATCAAACATCTATGCAAACAGGAAGTACCAATGGAAATGTGCTAAATTGCTCTATTGCATTTGAATATTCAAAATAAAAATCACATGGTCAAAGACTTCAGACCACTGGAACTGTTTTCACCTCGCTGAAGTGAGGAGCGCACACATGAAAATAATTAACACATGCAACGTTATTGCGACTAATGGTTTGTCACACAAACACATTTTATGCATTTATGTGCACAATGGTTATAAAAAAAAGTCACACTTTTTTCTGCTTAATAACATGGGACTTTCCTGCTGTCAAGACGAGAACCAAGAAACGGCACGAATGTTGAAAGCTAATAAAACTTATTAGCTACAATAATATTTACCTACAAAATTTGATTCGGGCAAAGTGTGCAAGTTTGTACACAAACTACAACTGTATTATATTGTACATGCATTAATATCATTGCTTAGTTCATAAAAATATTAATTACAAAATATTTCCTAACCGTCGCAGATATCACTTAATCTGAAGTGTGATAGTAGCTTACAAATAAATTGTTTAATATGTGAAATTTATCTCCATGTTCTACAGTTATTTGTCCAAATATCAAATTCCCCCTTTATTAAACTCACAGCCTATAACATAGCTACACAGTTTTAGGTAAAAATATTCATAAATATTCAATTAAATCTTTTTGTGAAGCCAAATCTATTGCCTAAATGCTTCTCATCATTTTATTGCTATTTTCATCAATGCACCTGATTACTTACAGCAAAGTGGACAGCAGTTATGATCACATTCTGATGATAAACACAGTCAGGGTTCAGTAGCACAGTATTTAAACCTGGGATGCTTGCATCACATGCGTGTGATATGATTCATTGTATCCTGTTGCTGAATAAAATTTCTGCTGAAATAAAAATCTGATATCACCATGAGGATAAATAATACCTCTAGTTCTCACATAAGGGCATCTGTACATAAAAAGAAAGCAAGTATTTTACAAGTACCCAATTGACAGTCTTATCAAACAAAAGTCTGATCCTTAAAATCGCGCACAGAAGACCCCAACGTCAAAAGCAAGAATTGAAACTCCCACAAACAGCATTTTAAACAGTTCTTCACTGCTTTCAGCAGTGTTACATTCAAAAGCCTCTTCTATCATGAGAACAGCTTCCTATTGGTGGAGAAGCAACCAGGTTCCCTCCCATTGGTCGAGAAGCAAGGAAGTGCATGACGTTAGCTGGTAGATTAAGTCTGAGAAAGCTGACAGCTGGTTTGTGCTTTAGGAAGATAGAGACAGCAGCAGTAATGCCTGCATGACAGGAAATGTAGCTTCTTCTGCTCACCTAATGCTCTCTACTCAAGCAGGTCCTGCAAAACACACACAATCATTTAGAAAGATAAGTACAACTATTTGAAATACAGTGACCATATGTCCTCTTTTTACTGGACATGCCCTGGCCGGGTTTTCTTAATTGCCTAAAATGTTTTTTTTAAAACTTGCTGAAGGTAATGACTGAAAAGTAGATTGGCCAATAGCATGCAGGCATTATACATAATCGACCAATCATGGCATTCAAGAAGTTAGGATCTACAGAAAACAGTCATAACAATATAAATATGTGTACACATTACGTATGAGGACTGTAGTGAGAATATCAATAGGAAAACAAAGCCAAAACCTGGACAATTTATAAATTCTTTTTTAAAAAAGAAGGTGTATGATCAGCTTAAGACAAACGTTTAGGTGAACTGGTTAGTGTGAGACACTCCGAATCTGTACCTCATCTGAGTCATCATGGAAATCATTCTTGGGTTCTCCAGCAACATCTGTGTCCAGTGGTTCATCTATGCCATTGGCTTCCACATTATGTTGTAAGACAGAGTATCTATGTACAAGGAACCTGTAAAATATAAAGAGCAAGGACAATTGTTTATTTTATGTGATAGAATTAAATATATTCTATATGAAACACTTAAAATATGTGGGGAATAGACTGACCTTCCACCACAGACGTACTTCTTTACAAACAAAGCTCCAAACACTACACCGATCAGCAGGATGGCTATGACGATCATAATGATAGGGGCGGAATGTGAGGTAGATTTATCTGTCAGCAGTTGAGGCTCCAGCAGGTTGCTAACACATCTCTTGCTCAGGTCAATCACCCTTCTTTCTGGTTCTTCCCCTCCTTCACATTTATCCCCTGGAATCTTTCGGTACCTATTAAAAAATTACAATCATGAAACAATCTGCATGTTGTTTCTAGAGCTTTCCTAATGAGTCAGGGACAAGCGTGTGCTAACCAGATGCAAGATTAATCAAGTGAAAAATCTTAACTGTCTAGTGACTAATGCTAGGACAAAGCATTAATCCTCAAGAAACGGAGAACAATAAAAAGGGCATTACCCATGGGTCTGTAGCTGTTCCTTTTTCCCATGGATGCAGATCTCCAAATCGTGGCCTTTGAGATCAGCCTGTTCAATACATTTTGAGCTGTTCTCTTTACGGTAGTATCCAAAGTCACTAAAGAGGAGGACAGAGAATATTTGACATATCTGAAAACTTTGATGCCTTTATTCGTGATTATATCAATATGTAACAAATCATAATCTAAGGTCTAAATTGATAAACCTTTTAACATGATTAAAGACTGTAAGTGACTGAGGCATGGTAAATATTTAATTTTCAGTGTTTCCCACAGACTTGAAATGTATTTGTGGCGG
>SCHK01438918.1:0-16176 GCA_004124795.1 Poropuntius huangchuchieni
TTGTCACGGAGTAAAAATCTATAGTTTAAATTACATTTTAAAAGTTTAAACCGTTGTGACATATAAATAATAAAAAAAAAATGTCTGGATTACATTACTCAACAGTTATTATTTACAATTTAAAAGGATCAACTGATAACCATAACTTTTATCTACCAAATGGAATTGACACCATTAAACTGCTTTGCCAGTTAACACCTCTAAAAGGTTGACTGCTCCTGTAACTTAAATCCGGCCGTAATGAGGACTTTTGCAGATTAACGATGGGTGTTTTGGGGCCAGAGCGGGATTTAGAGGGACAAAACCAACAATATTTACGATAGTTTTAAGCATCGATCACATCGACAGCTTTTAGTTTCTCCACCTGTGTTTGATTAGCATTAAAGATTACATTCCAGCCTAGTTCACCCCTTTTTTTTTACCATAAAAAAATTACACACACGTTTTCATTTTATATTTCATATTTATGTTTAATTGCGACAGATGGACACAACTGCATAGTTCAACTGAAATGCTGAGAATGCTTTATAGGCATATCCCACAGTTAAATTTAAAATGTTGCACGCCCTTTCATTTTTGAATGTTTAAAATTATTTATTTTTTTATTTTAATTTCCATCTTGTCTTTGTGTTTGTACCACTTTAGAGATCAATGATAAATAAAGAATATGATATATCAATTATAATTTTGAATTAGTTTTTCAGAGGCATGATGGTGTAATTTTGACATTCTTCAGAAAAACAAAAGATAGCGTGCCTCAGTTTCTACTTCATTCAACCTCCTTATTGTCGCATAGGAAAACTATTGCGATCTTGGCATTTAATGCGGTTCCATTTAACATCTTCAAAGTGAGAAAATGATGGGGAAGTAGCTCCCTCTGCTGTTCACGTTTCGTTAGTACGTGGATGAGAAAAAGAGTATTGTTCCTGCGCACAGGACAATACATGTTGTTTATCGTTGCATACAAAAAAGGTTTATCGTGCATAGAGAGATTCATAAACTTCACATAAACAGGGAGCCAGTGAAACTAAAATGTATTGATTTAAGTAACAGAAAGAATACAAAACACTGAGTACAAAATCCACTTAGAGATTTCAGATCTGTTGTGCTCTACGTATTTGGGGACAGTAATGGGAATTTCACTTTTTGAAATTTAGTTAATTTAGTGAATTCTCCCTCCTGTCAAATCTTCTACATATAAATGTACATAAAATGCGGAAAAAATACAAGCCTATACACTTAGGCCTGTACACTTGCGGTAGCCTATATATAAACAAGCAAACAAACGCGTAAAACTAAAAACTGAAGTCATCATGCTGTACCACAGGGTTGTACAGGAAAACATTTGTTATTGTAGGCTACAATACGTCATATTGCCTTGTTTGATGTACAGTTGAAGATCACAGAAGATCCCATTACTTTTAGCAACAGTGTTTCCCAATCCTGGTCCTGGAGCACCCCCAAAAGGTGATTCGTATTACAATAAACCGTAAAAGTGCATGCATTGTCTGGTTTAATTTTAAGCAAATTTACGGGCAACCAATCTTATTCTCAAACTATAGGCTACTTTTTTTTATTTATTTATTTATTTATTTTTTTTGCAATTTGGTCTGGTAAATTAGATTTTTCTATAACAGCGAAGAAATGTAAAAAAGTTGTAATGNTATTTTTTTTTTTTTGCAATTCGGTCTGGTAAATTACATTTTTCTATAACAGCGAAGAAATGTAAAAAAGTTGTAATGTGAAGAAATTAGCATTTTTGTCACACTTTGAACAGACAGTGATTGTTAGTAGACTGGGCGATTTTTGGCGTCTTCATAATGAGTGCATGGAGAAATTAATAAAAGTTGCACGAAGAGATCATAAAGGTTGTGACATAATTTATAAGCCCATTTGAAAATCGTTGTAGATTTATAAGTGCTCTGCACTGAATAGTCATCGTTTTCCAAGTTGCACCTAAATTATTATAAAAACTGTTTATTTTATAAAATAATTATTTTACTTCCTATTAAAACAGGACGTTTGTGCAAGGCGTATCAGGTCTCGCCTCTTTTTTAAAATAACGTGTCACAGTCATAATCTATGATTTGCTCTGCTTGCCAGTTAGTGTCAGTCCCAGACGACACGCCCACGGACCGCCCACTGTCTGTTAACTGTGTGTCTTCCTTTTCTTTCCTTATGACGTGAAAGGACAGGGGAATCGAGGCAAGATTTATTTCTAAAATGGAATGTGATCAGTCAAGCTCTGTATTTGCAAGTGCATTTGCCTACCTAAGTGTTTTTCACGCTTGATTAATTTAAATATTTCTATATAGCATATATATATATATATAGGCCTATATATTAGTTCTGTAGAAAGTCGAAATTAGCGCGTTAACGCGGGTGATTAATAATTAGCCTACAGTTTAACACGTTAAAATATTTAACGCAATTCACGCAGGGGCGGGGCCAGGTTTGGTCACCCCATTCACAACTGCACTTTTTGTTGGAGACTTTTCAGACGCGCGCATCGCTCCAACTTCACCACAGCGCCAGGCGCGAGTCAAAGGAGCGCAGAAATTGTAATCTTATAGCGCGTGCTCTTCAATTGCATGCACAAAGGCACGGGCGCGCGCTGTAGCCTTTATCATTGCTTAATATCAAAGTGCGAATGAAACAACATGTGGATGCAATGTCGTGGTCAGTTAAGCCATACCAAAAAGGCGATAAAAGCTGCCTTAAAACTATGCATGCATAGCTATATATGAGTAACATTTTAGAACATGTCTCTGGTGGTTTTCAGAACTGTTGTGGAGCAGCCCAGCACTGTCTCCCCAATTTAACATACCTGAGTCATCTCGTCAGCTCATTAGTAAAGCCCTGAAGTGGGTCGGGATAGGTAAAGAGATGCGTGTCAGATCCGCGTCACGTTTAGCAGCTGCAGCTCTTAAAGAAATAGCAGCCAAATAACCTAATAACCCAGTTTCTGTGATCTCTGTTAATTAAAAGAGGAAATCAATAACTTTTATAGCTTTAAGGATTCATCTATATTTAGAATTTAGTGTTTGCTGGGTTATGTGAAGATTTTTTTAAGTTCACTTAAATTAGAAGTGAAGTTATTTTTAAAGTCTAATAAATGTTCAAATGTATAGCTCTCGATACAGTAAAGTTGAATGGCTAGTCAGTGGTTAAATATTAGGCTGGGAAACAGTTTCATAGAGACGTAGTATTGGTATCAGTGCAGTTCAGTCTTAAAAAAAGATGGCATCAAAAAAATATTAAAAAACACTCTCTTTACTGTCTTTTAATTGAAAAGTTCAATTAATTTGAAGATTGAATGTGAAATTTAAAAGTATATTTAAAAACTTTAATGTTATGTGTGATTGGTTATTTTTTTTAATCGATTGACAGCACTATATGTATGTATATGTATGTAGCATTCATGTGTATCTTAAATCTCAGGATGTTGCTTCCACTGTGCTTCCTCTTTGCGGTGCAATTATGTCGCATTACAGATGTAGCCCTAAGACTAAACGCAGGTATGCTACCGCACATTGAATTTGAACTTGATTTTACGAGAACTACTGAAAAACAGCAAGGTCCTGACATGTTCCCAGTCTAGAAGATATAATTTGTTTGGAACAACGACTGTGTTAGATCAGGACAAGTCATCGATATTTTTGGTCTGTATTCAGTCTAGTTGTTTCTTCAAACTCATTAGCCTAATGTTTAACGTTCAACTGCGCAACAATACAGCATTGTCAAGCTGTTTTCATGGTGGTGGGGGGACAAACTTTAGGACTTATTGGAGAAAGATTTGGTTTTAGTTAAACACCATTTACATCTGACTGCTCCAGTAGCGATGCTCTTGATAACAAGTTACCTACCCACTGCTGGTTTGGGATGGAAAATTTAAGTTCTCAAGGTCTTATAAGCGTGAGTAACATACATTTTTAAATGCGATTTAAAAGTTCTCAGGGTAGGCCCTTAAGGTAGCTACTTTAAATGCGGTACTTAATTTTAAATGCATCCATATAAAATAAAAGAGATAGTTTGTGCGCGAAAAGTGCTGATATTTGTACATGTACAAATGTATAATCTATAAATTTACATAATTTCAATAAATAGATAAATGGCGCACACATATATTTAATAGGCCTACTGTTTCTTGCAGAATACCATACCTTCAAGATCACAGGTTGCTTTTTGTCTTATTATAACTGTTCATATAGGCTATTTGAATGTGGCTTAAATTGATAGTTCATTCAAAAATGCAAACTTCTGTCATCATTCACTCAACTTTATGTTGTTGCAAATCTGAGTTTCTTTTTTTTTTCTGTGGCACATAAACATTTTTGGAAGTATGTTAGTTTTGCTTAGCTAATATTGTCTTTCATTGTATGGGTAAGACACAGTGTCATTTCTGAAAATATCTTCTTTTGTGTTCTACAGAGTCATGCAGGTTTGGAATAACATGAGAGTGAGTAAATAAAGAATTTTTATTTTTGGGTGAACTATACTATTAACCTGGCCAACTATTTTGGAGGCTACTGAATCATGATGTTAGTTAGGGTCTATTTCTGCCCTGACCCTTAAAATTACACCTGATAATACACCTGATTACAACTAAAAATATTTATATTCCATAATATTTAATTATTATTTTGAACTTCAGTATGAACAGATAGTTTAATTCAGTAAAACCATTGTTAAAAACAGTTACAGTAGGTCTATGTATGTTTTTATAAACATGTCGAAATGCAGAGCACTAATTTATTTTCTTACAAATCAGTGAAAATGCTCAAAGTGTTACAGTTAGGCGACAGAAGTGTTAAACATACATCTTGATTACATGATTCGTTGAAATTAATTATTGCAATTTGCAGTTAGCCCCCAGCCATATTTAAATCTCATAAAATATTGATTTTTGCTAGTTGCTTTTCAGGCGGAAATGTTTATTTGTAGATTATTCTCTAATTCCTGTTGTCTGACTCCTTGGGCTTGAGAAGTCAAACAACAAGGGTAAATATTTGACAGTGAAGAGCTCTTGGGTATTTGAGAGTGCACACTTTTCCTCGAGCATACTTCTATCTGTGGGTGTCTAATAGATTAAGGAGATACGAGAGGTCATTAGAAACTAAACTGTGTGCCTACACGGGGCGTTATTTATTCTTTGAGAGCGTGCGCCTAAATTCCAAGAGCTTGGCAAACATTTAGCATTTAACTCACTTTATATAGGTTAACATCGATACGTAAAAGCGCAAGCACTTATTTAGAACCGAACTCATATAACAAAAATAATCATTAGCCTAATAAAATCTATTTAAAAATCTGTCATTCCGATTCTCGTCTTTATCTTGACCATCGGAAGATTTAAGAAAATTATAATTTTCACAATTAAAGAAATTGTATTTTAATACGTTAAACGTTATTTTAAAAGACTTTGATTAATCGGGACGTTTTATGGAAACGAAAAGTCTTGCAATTCCGTTTAAAAACGCATAACTAATAATTCAGTATAGACGTAAGCAGCTAGACGTGTAGCAGTAGATAGTTGCCCAGATCCCGTTCGGCTCTATTCAAAACCATGACAACAAGAAACAAGCACGGATTTATTTGAGAAAGTTAAAGGACATTGTGCGGGGGCGTCAATCAAGCATTATTTCAGGACTGAACAAATGCAAAATCTTGACTGGAACAAATGCTTCCAACGGGTCTCGGACGCGGGGCTACATTTCCCTCTTTTGTTCCCGGTCGCTGGTTGGCATGTATTTGTGTTCCTTTTTTCGCCCGACCACCCAGGACGACTAGACGAGAACGGATACCCACTCTGTTTGGGAGGGTCTATGCAGTGATCCAGAGCGCGCTAAAGCTAGGCAGTCTCGGGAATCATCAGAACCCAATGATATGCCTAGTACACTTACTGGTGAGGTGCATGAGTAAGCAATAGTCTCCTTGATGCCTGGATCTTTTCCCAAATAGAAGTTCTTAGTTATTTAAGATTTCTCGCTTGTTAGGAATAAATGACCTTCTAAGTTAAACAGAACCGATGTAAAAACGTAAACATCAATGTATAGTGTAAAGTCGGATATAGGATAGCTGTAAGGAAACATCCTTTCAATAAAAAAGGGTGCTTTTTGTGCTTTTACAGTACACAAAGTCAAGCCTCTTTTCAATTAGCCACGAATATCAATCACCCCGCTGTACTGAGAGAGTGCACATTTAACCCGTGTTTGTGCAATAACACCTGCAATAAACGACAATACCCCAATAAACGAATTAGGAAAACCAACTCTGGGACGCTAATGGATCACTTTGTATGCAAATATCCGATATGTTATTTGAGCGGGGGAAAAGAAGGGAGGGCTCTTGTTGTCACTTGCCACCCAAGACGTGATTCAGCCTCAACAATTACCATTATCTGTTTCCCACTTTTCACGAATTCGGACGAATCAGTAATGATGAAGAGTGTTACCCTCCATCATTGTGAAAGTAACGGGCTATTCTTTGCCGAGTTCACACCTACCATTACAGGGATTTAAGTACACGAGTCATTGAGGTACTTAGAACCCATAAGGAGGAGAGGCCTCAAAGCAGCCAGCAAGTGCTGTTTATATAAACACCGCGACATCAGTGTACACATTGTCACTTGGATGCGCGTCTTGAGAACGCACAGATCACTTCAGCACTGCGCGACTGAGGATAGCTCTTCAAGATCGAGAACCAGTCCCGGAACTAACAGCAATCCAGCGCTACAGATGGCTATATCTAACAAGTTCAGTTTCACTGTGAGAAGTATTTTGGATTTGCCAGAAAATGACACCGAGAGCATCGCGCACCATTCTCCAGTGGACTCCTTTTCCGTCTCACCTTACTCGTCCTGGACTGAAAACGAGAGAGGACATATCTGTAAGTTCTTAAAACATTTTCCAATCAGTTTTAAGTTTTTAAATGTCCACATCATGGTGGGTTATAATTTATTTGAGTTTGATTCATGTTATATTTGGTAACTGTAAAGCACATAGGTACACATACAGTTTTTTTTTTCTCAGAGGACAGATAAATAAAGGCTAATCATGTTTTTTTCTTTAGCGTCAGACGAGAGCAACCTTGAGGCTTCACCAGACTCCACCGGACCAGACGTGCTTTCGGTGGATGCAGAGCATGAGAAGCGGAAGAAGCGTCGCGTGTTATTCTCCAAGGCTCAGACGTATGAACTGGAGAGACGCTTTCGCCAGCAGCGGTACCTCTCCGCTCCGGAACGAGAGCAGCTCGCGCACCTGCTACGTCTCACGCCCACGCAAGTGAAGATCTGGTTCCAAAACCACAGATACAAGATGAAGAGAGCGCGGATAGAGTGCGCTCAGGACCTCAATCAGCCTCCAGTGCTGCGCAGAGTCGTAGTGCCCATTTTGGTCCGAGATGGCAAGCCGTATCAGAACTGCACTACTGATGCAGAAAAAGGAAGCTGCATCGTTCCACCAACAGTACCATCCTCAGCCTTCAGCGTTCAAGGTTTCCAGTCTTTACAGCAACAAACGCCCTTTGCGCTTTTCCCCACATACCAGCACTTTACCAACACAGCGGCCTCCCGTCACCACTTCTGTGTTTGGTGAGATTCACTTAGGACCACACGAACTATATTCAGGACTTACCCCACAAGACAGAGCATGGATTCTTCTTGATTCAACTTGTTTTTAATGACATAAAGTGTTAGGTCTATTAAAGTAGAAACTCTCGGCGTTGATAAGATTAAAAAATAAATAAATGCTGTTTGCACATATTATATGTTCTATTTAGTTGCATTTTGTGAGAGTTTTGTATTAATTGATGTTGTTTATAATTGCCTAGATAGTGTATTTTTGAACTGTTTGTGTTTGTTGTAAACCAAAAGTTTATATATCAGTGAGAAAAAAAAGTTTTGTTTTATACTGTGAATAATGTAGTGTCATAATTTGATGAAATTGCCTCATTTTGAAGTGTTACACGTTTTCGTTCTTTATTCTGTGTATTACAAAAAAATGAGAATAAAAAAATGCATTTTTAGCAATTGATAGTTGTTTGAATTGTTCAAAATATATTTGGTTTATACACATTCTACTAAATAGTCTGTAATCTTAAAATCACTCTTTTTTAATGCTTTAAAATAATTAATTTCTCCTTAGGCTTTAGGATTATTTTTATTTATTATTTTTTTATTATTATTTTTTTTTTTTTTACATATTCGTTCAATTTTTTGTTAATCCCTTCAATTGTTACATACTGTTTGTACAAAAGATCTCAGACTGAACTGAAAAAGAGTATGAGAATTAGCGCACAGCAAGAGATGAGTGGCTTTTGTAATGTTAAGACGTCCACTTTCACCCAACAGAGAAGACCAAATAACCAGCTTAAAGAAAGAACCCTTATTTAAGACTCAACAAAGTAGGTAAACACTGAACAAGAAATGTAGGATGCACAATGGTTATTGATTCTTGTGTGACATTTTAACATTCTGGCTTTTATAGTCTTTTTACGGTACGCAAATTAATATACCGCATTAAAAGCCCCCTTTTTTGTTTTTAAGCATATTTGAGTGTTGGTGAAGCTTTGGTGACCAAACAAGAAAACAGAAGTTGTTGAATGTTCTTAAAATTGTTACCCCAGCACACCCAAAAATAAATTAAGCAGCGGTTTGTCACAAATGGCACTTTGACTTTAGAAAGTGCAGGCATGTCTGCTCCATATTTTAAAACGGGGTGATCATTGTCGTAACATTAATGAAAGAGGCGTGATTTCTCTCTCTTTCTCAATCCCGAGCTTGTCCCAATTAATTCAGCGACCCAGTTAGTATCATCCTTGTCACCTGGCCTTTTGTCCCCTCTCTCAGGCCACCTTGTACTACATATGGAGGGGACTGACCGCAGCGCTCTCTTCTCTACATCTTCCCTAAAACACTTTTTTGTGTCGTCCTCTGAAAGGACCATTGTGTGGTTCCCAAAGGGACCTAGACAAAATCCGCAGCGTCTCAATTCTCGTGATGTTTAATCAGTGCCGGGTGACAAATTTATGGGCTTTAACAAGACAATGGAGTTTTAAAAGTCGTTGGGTTTTGGGAGTGACAAAGACAGGCTTTTAGAGGTCTCCGCTGGTTTATGGCGAGACTTTACCACAACAACTTGGTAGTAACAGAACGCACCAACTGCGCTTATAAAGTTGTTTTATTTCTAAAGTAGGTTTACCTATTTGTTTTCATGATTTAAATCACGTGCTTCGATTAATCATTTAGCCTACCTTTCAAATACACTGAAAGAAAATTAAATCAAATGCCTGTGACAAAAACTTAGAATTTGACCAAACCAGATAAATCTATCAAAGTTATAGGCCTTATTATATAATCTGGCAGTTTTTGTTTGATGTTTTGTTTATAGTTGTCAAGACATGATTAATAAAGTAAACCTTGAAACGAATTATTATGAACCGTTGTTATCATTTTGATTTTTAACTGACTCTTCATAGAGACATTATACATAAATACATTATACATGTCATTACAAATGCGTTTTTATGCCCCCAGTTGGTCTGTCAGATTTCTCTAGTTAACTACAGCGTGAAATAGCGGGAAAAGAGGCGTGGCATCATCAATATGTGATGTTCACCGTTTCGGTTGCCTGGCTGTAAACGGTGCCACTCTGCCACCTTGAGGTTAACAGCTTCCTGTGGTGGGCTTGATCTGATTGCGCTCAGAGGGAAACGAATATTCCCATGCACCTCTCTGCCGTAAACTGGCCCTGTACAAACGGCATGTTCTCCACTCTCCACTAGATGTCACAATAGCACCGTGGAGTTTGGGTATTCTGCTGTCAATATTTACTGCACCTGATGAGCATCAACATCACTCCCGTTCAACCGTAAACAAAAGTTCAATAAAACATATAAGTAAAAATAAGCCTCCAATAATATAATACAATATGATACGATATGATATGATATGATATATAATCTAATATAATCTAATATAATCTAATATAATCTAATCTAATCTAATATATATAATATAATATAATATAATATAATATAATATAACGCCTTTTGATCAATTATGCCATTATTCCTTAAGCATATATGCATATTGTAAACATTGGCCACCCAGGTAGCGCTGAACATAATTGTCCGGACTGTCAATAGAAAAAAATATTAAAAGGAAGACAAAGCATACTACTAATTGCCGTTAATTGGTCATGATAGCCGTACTCCAGTAGAGAGGAGTGAGCCTGATTAAGATAATTAAGAGAGCCTTTTGTAAACTGGATCAAGTAGACTGAACACCTTGAAAGCAACGTTGGACGCCCCATAGTTTTGACACTAATTGTTATAATTGCACTCGCGATTATCATCACTGGTGCACAAACTACGCCCACCTGTGCTAACTTCAAACTAGAGAAATGCGTAGTTTTCTTCTAGTTTAAGGATGATAAAAATTTCATTTTGCTTTAAAAAGTGACAAGCGTTCTGTAGGCTAAAGTTGGAGTGTACTGGCCAAAGATGTGAACGCTGGATATTAGCTATGTAAATATTCGTAATGTTACGAATCAAAATTATTTTTTTATTTTTATTTTTTTCGAAATTGTAAAAAGTTGCTAATGTGGCATTTGAGAAAACTAAAATTATGATTCCACGCACACGTGAACATAAAGCTTTTTCGTCTTGTCAAATATTCAGTGACCACCAGAAGACGCTGTATTCCCTCCTGTTAAACGTTTGTTGGCTCATCCTAATAGCTTATGACATGTTGTTATTCTGCGTTATGAATATATCCTTTGGTCTTCTTTGTTATTATTGTGTCGTACAGTTTGTATTTTATTAGGCATAGGATAAATTAAATATACACATAGGTTAACTTTTGTGTGTGTGTGTTCCTGGCTCTTCAGAGCAGCTGTTTATTTCATATTAACACGTTAAGTGTTCCATAAGATTGCAAAGGAACAAAGAAATACATAATATAAAGAAAGTTTCCGTTTTCTGAAGGTGACATTTGAATTCCGGCAGCAAACATTAAAAAGCGCAGTAAAATAATAATAAAAATGCGTCAAGATTTGTGTTCCCTGATTTTATATTCACAATAATCTTATAATCAGTCACCGACTAATTTTTGTGGCATTTTTGGGTCTTTAGATGAGCTACTGTAGACACTCGGAAAATAAATAGCAGAGTATTTTTGCAAAGAGAAAACATTGTTTTTTCAGCCTTAACTCTATTATAAATTGAAATAATAAATTAGTCTTAAACCATAAACAGAGTCTTTGTAATCCCCGGCCGCTATAAAGACCAAATGATCAGTGGTTCCCGTCAAAATATGCTTAAGATTTTTTTAACTTGCTGTTATATTTTGTTTAGCCGTTTAGAAGGTTGCGGCGTTTATACGAGACTCTGAATGAACGCAGAAGAACTAAAGTTTACATCAGATATTTAAGTCTACAGCTGGTGGATCTTACCCCCAAGAGTTGCCTGCATTTCAAGTCATTTTTTCTTTAATCCAAAAGACATGAATACTCGGTGTCCCAAAATGTCTTTTTACTTTTTACTAGCAGTTTTAAATTTGATAGGCTACACTGGTGTTACTGTTAATTTATATTAGCGCCACACATTAATTCATCCAAGCCGGACTAGGGGGGGAATTACCATTATTGTAACAGATATTAGATTGAAATAGCACAACGCGTTACAAATTTATTTTTATATTTGTTAAAATTATAATAATAATAATTATTATTGTTGTTGTTGTTATGGTTATTGTTATTATTGTTGTCGACGTTTTTATTAATAATAGCAAAGAAGAGTATGAAATGAAAATAGCCTGTTTTGAATGATAAATCTCTCAAAACCGATTTCGTTAAGTCTGCTATCCAGCTGATATCCAGAATCGAATCTATATAGCTGTTTTTTCTGTCCAGTTAAACTGAGGAAGTCCTAGGACGCCGGGACGATGCGCACTGGTAACCGAAGCATTACTGAACTTACGCGGAGTTACTTCAGGACTTACTCAGGTTATTTCAGCGTCGTTAACTTTACCTGAGAGCCTCTCGTCCTCCCGAGTTCATTTTCCTCAGTACCGCGCGTCTCAGCCGAGTGGATGGGAATTTGGACGAGACGCTGCCTATGTCCAATAATATCAAACGGAAAGGGGCTTAATCATTTACTTGGCCTCTTAACACGCGCATATGTATTTATTTATTTGTCAGTCAGTGTTCCTGAGTCGTCGCAAGGGCCCTTTGCATGTTTGAGTACGATGGAGCATAATACAAACACGCCTGCAATCACCAGAAGCCTCTTGTGGCCATTAAAAGTCAGTAGTTCAACTCGAGCTTTTTTCAGAAACTGAGTGGTTCTCAAAGTCTGAAGTCCGCATATGCACTCACATCAAGGGGCCCTTATAAACATCACTCCAACTGTCAATATTTCATCGTTTGCTGTGTTCCTTGCCGTTCTCGCAAGCCTCGCCGCCGCGAAACAAACAGCCTCGCGCTGAAAATGAGCTATGGACGAATTAAATTTACGCACAGGTGTTGTTGCATGCTTAAATGTTTTCGGGGTTGGGGGAAGGCATGGGTAGTTGAAGACCGCGTAATAGAAATTGTGCGTGGGTGCACAGATGATAGCGCTGCTTTGTATTGTTGCCCTGGCTGCTGATGCCCCGCCTCTGATGGAAGCCTTAAACCTGGCACCAAGCTAAAACAAACGAAAGTCAGCTTCGAGCTCCCACTCAAACCAATTAAGGCGGACTCCAGTGCACACTCATACGTTTCCATCCTGCTGCAGCGACGGTGAAACAACAGGAACAGAGGAGCTGGCCAAAAAAAAAAGAAGGAGAGATTGCCTTGCCTTCTAATTTCTCCCTTTCCAATACAGAACAATGTCGATGAGCCCTAAGCATACGACTCCTTTTTCTGTATCCGATATCTTAAGTCCTCTTGAAGAGAGCTACAAAAAAGTGAGTATGGAGGGGAACAACTTGGGGGCTCCTCTTGCCTCGTACAGACAACCCCAAGTCACGCAAGCGGCGATGCAGCAGCACCACATGGGCCACAATGGAACAGTACCCGCTGCCTACCACATGACTGCAGCTGGAGTTTCCCAGCTGTCACATACAGCCATGGGGGGCTACTGTAACGGGAATTTGGGCAACATGAGCGACCTGCCGGCCTATCAAGACGGCATGAGAGGCAGCACGACGGCCACCAGCTGGTACGGAACGAATCCCGACCCACGCTTCTCTACAAGTACGTGAGATTGACACTTTATGTCGTATTTGCACGAACTGTTTGTGATTTGTGAACGATAGCTATTTTAAAATATATTAAGCATGTCAGCTACGTTTTTTTATGCTGTTCTGTAAAACTCCAAGTGTCCAAGTGAACGTGGGGCTTTTGACACTATTGTGGAGAATTATGTCAAGCCAGTCGCACGTTAAACGCGCCAGGTGTTTTATCTAAACCCAAACAAATTAACAGACTCTTAACTGCAGTTCCAGTGTTTGTCCAAAACTAGGAATTTAAACAAGAGACGATTGCGTAATTGTGCGCTATATTCGCTCATCTTGTTGTAACTCACTGAGCTAAGGAGCGTTTGTATTTTCTGTACTCATCATATATGATGCTGATCCTGCGCTGTTTGTGTTTGCTGTTGTTGTCAAATTGCAAAGCTAAACAGGACTGTTCTTCTTGCAGTCTCTCGTTTCATGGGCTCCTCGTCTGGCATGAATATGGGCAGCATGAGCACGCTGAGTTCACTGGCGGATGTTGGCAAAGGCATGGGTCCGCTGACCAGCACGCCTCGCAGGAAGAGACGGGTACTCTTCTCCCAGGCGCAGGTGTACGAGCTCGAGCGACGGTTCAAGCAGCAGAAGTACCTCTCCGCGCCGGAAAGGGAACATCTGGCCAGCATGATTCACTTGACTCCGACTCAAGTTAAAATTTGGTTTCAAAACCACCGATATAAAATGAAAAGGCAGGCCAAGGACAAAGTGTCCCAGCAGCAAATGCAACAAGACAATGGCTCCTGTCAGCAGCAGCAACAGTCTCCACGGCGGGTGGCCGTGCCAGTGTTGGTGAAAGACGGAAAGCCATGCCAGGGCAGCAGCCATACTCCCAACACTGGTGTGCAAAACCACCATCACCAGGGGGGAAACGTCATGATTATGTCCAATAACAGTTCTTCAATGGGCCAGCATCAAAGCCAGCAGGTAGGCAGCGCCGGCCAGTCCCCAGATCTGGGTCAACACGCTGCAAGCCCCCCATCTCTCCAAACCCAGGTATCCGGCCTGTCGCACCTGAACTCTTCCGGTTCCGAGTATGGAGCTGCCTTGCCCTGCTCCGCTCTGCTCTATGGCAGGACGTGGTGACATCGGAACAGACAATAACACAATAACAAAATGACAGGTGGATGCAGATAATCTGTATACCCTGCTCAAAAAGACCGTGAGAACAGTGGTTGCGCTCTGAAATCATTGTCTCCTTTCTGGAGCGAGACATGACAAGGCTACAAGCAACACGAGGATTGCCAAATGTCAAAGGTATCAAATCTTTTATTTTGAGGATGAGCGCCAAAACACCATTAAGAAGATGGAATTATTTATATACGCTAGATTTTAAATGGAGACTGATTTAAACACTAAAATCAAATATTCTGTCATCCTGTTGGATTTAAAAAAAAATGTCCCGACAATGAAGACATCTCCCCTCACAGTTAGACTGCTAAATACCTTTCATGATTTCTTATAGATTTCACTGTAAACGTAGCTTGTATATTTCTGTAAAAGGTTTGGACTGATTACATAGTTTTTAGCGATATGTATATTGTACAAAATTTTTATCGATATTAAGGGTCACATGTTTTTCAGTTTCATTGTTATTTGTACGTTTAATTTTCTTGTAACTTATATAGATATTTGACTTAAACGCAGTCATACAATCATATTAATAAATTATGACAATAATAACAATAGCCTAACAATACCTTTGTTTTAAATTTGGGTGTAAGAATCAATCACTCGGCGGTGCTAAAAGTGGGACCTGACCGGTTTTTTAACTTTTGTTTTCTTCAAGAAACTAGTCATCAAGCTTCAACACAATTAGCCATTAAATTTATACAAGCTTTCTGAATGCGTATTAGAAGGATTTTTGCTGCAGTCGCTCATTGTTTGAAACCGACCATTTCTACTGTTTGTATTGGATCTCCCTTCAGTGTGACAGGTTTGTGAAGCTGGATTTCTGCATCACAGGCCTTATAGTAAAGTGTTTATTCTACAAATAATTATGTAGTTTTCTGTGTGTCGCAACACCCCTCGAGTCAAACTACAAAATATTAATAGGCTACTCTAAACATGTTAATGGAAGTTAATTTTGCGTCGTGTAAAAACCTTTAGCTATACAACTGACACAACCCGGGATCTATTTAGGCACAAAATGAAACACGTTATGTGCATTTTTACACGAAACAATTATTCAATATTTTACAAATTTTACCAGTTTGATGGTAAAATCTAATTTCAGCGATCTGTTTTCGATCACAAGCTAATTGTTTATAACTTATTTAATACGTCGTAGTCTTTTCTAAGACAAAAGTTTTGGTACAGGTTTCTTTTTGGAGCGTGTTCTTTGTCGTAAGAGAATGAGTCAGTGCAGGTGAGGTCTCCACTCCTTGAGAGAAACTCACATCAAACAAACGCTCCTAAAAGCTAACTTATCAATCACATCGCTGTACAAACAGCAGCATTCTCCTAAATAACTTTGCAAGACGAAATAAACACACTTATCAGAGCGCTGTCCATCAATACCGTGTTTGTAAAGATCAGAGGTAAAATCAAATGCAACCGTGTTTACGTCTTGATAAAGACCGTAAACATCTGAGGGGCGCGGTGAGATTGACTGAGGTGCCTGCTATCGTTTGAAAGTGCGCGCCGTATGTTTGGGACTTGCCAGTGCCAAACAGATGTTGTCCACAAACAAACTCTAATTAAATTAAATAGACAATTCCATTAAACTTTTTGACCAATTCAGAATCAAATAAAAATAAATTTAGAAAATAGCCCACACACGGAAAACAAAAAAGCTACAAACTATTTGCTACACAGGAATCGGTTGTGGACTGAAAGGCCGCGTCTTTGACTTTTTTTTTTTCCGTTTTCTTTTCTTTCTTTCTTTCTTTCTTTCTTTCTTT
>SCHK01438918.1:16240-28947 GCA_004124795.1 Poropuntius huangchuchieni
GCATCCATATTATTTATCCCTTCATTTTTTTGTGGCCATGACTCTTTTTTCGAAAAACATTTTGGATTCTTTGATTTATAAACTCTTCTATAAATTTTATAAAAGGAATTAAAATTTTACAAGGAATGGTAGTCTACGGCATGCAGATTTGGGAAACATAATTATAGTTATTGTGATGGCAAAATATTTAACTTTTCAATTTTATTGAAATTATAAAATTCAAGTTTCGGCTTTATTTAAATTATTTTAACTTTTTTCAAAACTAAACCATTGATATCATTGTTGCTTTTATTACATAATCGTTCTCTTGCCCTTATAATTCCAAAAAAAAAAATACACAGGCCTATTTGCTAAATTGACCAAAATAGTGTATCTACAATAAGACTTTCATTAGGGCCTGATATTGATGGATGATAACTGTGTTGTCATTTATTTGCCCAAGTTTCTTTTTGCTTGACAAACCAGAGTCGCAGTAGGCTGCATTGATCGATCTTAATGTGTGTAACTCTCGCTTATTTGTGGGGACGAAAAACTATAGTAAACTGTGCACTCTTTGGCCTGATAGGATATTTTAGGCTACACCGCTGCAACAGCTATAGTAGCTCTAATTTAACTATCGATGCAAAGCAAAACTTGTAGGCTACATTTAGGCCATTAGGCCAAATGCTCGCTATGGCCCTTGTTGCTGTTCTCGCCTGGGTTTTTGTACCTTTTAATCGCAAATAAAACCCTCTGCATGTAGTAAACCTTCAACTGATGAAGGTATTTATGTGAAGCTCTCGCGCCAATAATCGGGCAGTGGGGCGCGCGTTTTAATGACTCACTGATTGTAATGGCGCTCTTCTTTTCTGTGAAGGGTCGTTAAATCAACAGATCATTTTGTCGATTATGTCCGAAATTATACTTTCGAAGGCCTACAGATGCTTCTTTTACTTGCACTGATACTCAATTATGTGTAACCTCCACCTAAAACTCTAAGCAATATCTGTACAATGTCTAAAAATACAAGATCAATGGACGAATACTGGGATATTATAATGTGATATTTTTCACCCAACCTAAAAAAAAAGTTTTAGGAGAATTTGAAATGTTCGTTCCTTAAAAGGCATGTTAGTCAGTTTATCGTGATAAGATATAATATTTACAAAGTTTAATTTACAAGGAACGAAATTGAAAGTGTAGGCCTACCTAAAGTACAAGTCACATTTAATGACCTTCAGTATTTAGACAAATGTTTGTCTGCTATCCTAACCGTGCGTACGTTGCAAGGCTGGATGAATTGATTAACCACATACATGAAATAAATGTTCATTTTATTGGCAAGTAAGATTTTCTCTTTTATCCGTTGTGCAAATTCAATCATTTTCCACAGCAATCTACCGGCGCCGAAAGAGTCTATTAGGATTTCGGGGATTCGTTTTGTTAGAGCTCCTCTGAAAGACTCCAGATTACATTAACATGTCTGAGGCTCGGTGTGTGGTCTTTGTGTGGAGCTTGTAGCTGTTGAAAATGACTTGTTGGAAGCGTGTATGCTCTCATCACTCTCACTCAACACACGTTGCACAACTGCGGACTGTCCTCGAGGCTTTGGGTGCAAAGGTCCCAGTCACCTCCCTGCAATTAGACCCCAATCTCAACGCAATCATATTAGAGTTAGGGTTTCTGAGGTTCGTTCCCTGCTTATTCTACAGTGTAGTTCGGAGAATAGGGTTGAAATACTCTATCTGCATTTATAGCGTATTTTGTACTGAATCTTCTAGATAAACCACAAAGTTTGGACTCTTTGGATCATGCATTTTTGGCCTTTTTCATATATTTCATATAATTATGTTATTAATACATTATCAATAATTTGATGGATTTCAGAGCAGTGTCCTACTAAGAATTTTAAAGTGTAGAAAGAAACATCGTGTTCCCGTACAACGCAAATGTAAACATCAGATAACCCTAAGTGTCAGATAGAACAAATAAGTCTTTATGCATACACTAATAATCGATAATCATGTCAATTGATTTTACTCAAGCGACCATGTTTTATTTACACCGCTCGCTGACTTGAAATAGCCCCCACAAAACAAACTTGTTTTAGCCACACCTTTGAAAAGTAAAGTTATGCAATGATTTGCCCACATTATGTAGTATTTTTAGTTCGCATTATGTCATTTGCTCTGGAGCTGTCCGGGGTGCTGAAGTTTTTTTTTCCGCCAGCATTGCCATGTAAACTACACTTAATTAAGAAAAACTTTATTTCCAAACACAACCGTTTCAAAGTAAAATTGCAAAAGTATAACTTAAAACCACAAAAGCAGTTTTATATAAAATGCTTAACTGTACAAGTTAGCTACAGTCCCCAGCAAAGTCAGGCGAGAACGCTCCAAAAGTCTGTTCAAATGACAGACCGTGATTCTTTTATATAAATATCCAACACCATGCTTCAGCGGGATACAAACTCTTTTCTTGACACAACAGCACAAGATATAAGGATAATGAAAAGGCAACTACCTCAAAAGTAGGAAAAATACTGCAAGGCGCTTAACATTACAATAATTATAAAGTCTTAGCCTACTATTAAAACTTGATCGTTTACAGTTATACAGCCAAATAAGGCAAATATGTCTTTGTCGGTTCTGCTGCACTGAAAACCTCTTTAAAACTAAAGAATACAACAATCTTCTGCTTAAAATGGACAAAGAAATGCTCTTCACGTAGAAAACTCAAACTTTCGAAGGCGTACCCATCTTCCTTTTTTAATCTAAATACATATTAAATGGGATTTGTAAAAGCAAAGTAACAAAAAGAAATTAAGATGAGCAAGACTGGTTTTCGTGTAGGCTACTTCCAACACCTCATTCTTAGACCAGCTTCATCTGAGTATGTGCATGACAAATGGCACAATTACACATTAACTGCAATCACCTCCTTTAGTAAATCTTATTGTCAACTTGTAGCAAAAATATATTTAATTGTCCAGCATTTATCTGCTTCTTGAGGCCATTGTGCTGCGCACGCAGACGAGGGTCATTTGCAAGAAGAAATACTTAGCATGCAGCGCGGAACACAAGATGCAGTAATACTTGACCTTTCAGTGTAATTGTGGCACCAGTGAAATGCAGCGCATTCAGCCTTTATCTGAATGGAGCCTTTCCCATCCAATGAATAAAAACTGCATTTTCATACCTTCCCATTTCTTTACTGTTTTTTTATTTTATTTTATTTTGTTTCTCCTCAAAGAAAATTACTTTTGTAATGGCAGTGTCTTTCAGAATCCTACAATTTAAATGGTCAAATTTACACCGAGGCAAATTATCATGAACTGCAGAAATGTTCCGAAAAGAAAATACCTCATCTCTTGATAGCTGTAGGGAAATATATTAAATTGATGAATCATCCTGATAATGACAGTTTGATCATTTGTTTTATTTTGCTTTTATAGCAGAATCTTGAGGACAGCCAACATTCTGTAAGACTGGGGAGGCATAAATATTTCTGCTAAATGGCATTCAAATAAAAACAGAATTGCTTACAACTAGGAATATGAAACCGTGTTTTAACGGATTTTTTCCCCTGTGTCATGTAGCCTAATATAAACGCTCTTCCTGCTTAATACTTCAGACATTATGCTTAATGATTAAACGCATCGAGTATTCTCAATGACATATCAGATTCTGCCCTGCACGGTTTGGGCCATTTCTATCTGTGAAAAATTGGGGTGTGCAAAGAGAGTAAACAGAGTAAGTCTGTAACACGTGTTCCGAAATAACAAGCCTCTGTGAATAATGTTTAATATTTTAATGTTCTGCAATGTCGGAGTGGCTCGTGCTGCAGCACGCGGGTCATGACTCAATAATGAAATTGTGAGCAGACAAGAGGCGCTCCAGCGCAGTCTTGCACTGTACCAGCGGGAGTCCTTTGGTGATCAACGAACCATCACTAACCGTGTTAACACTTCCTCCCCTGCTAAATAACATGTAATCACCTCACTCCACTGCTATTTTGATCAACTTTTTGTCACTTAAACACTATCTGATTGCTTAAGCGTGGTACAACAAAAACTATTAAAACAGCATCAATATTTAACATAGCGGATATAAACCATTAGCATGCAGTCATCGCCAGCCATCGTTTTTTAGACCCAACAATCGAGCTACATAAAATAAATAAATAAAATAAAAGCAGCGCGAAAATAGAGAAATTCAGTATTTTTATATCTTAATATCATCATGAAAAACTAATGCAGTTGAATTGCAGATGACAATGGAATTGCATACTGTTTAGTGAAAATGTCATGTTTTGTCTGATTTTCGCTTAAAAATATTATGCAGTGTAAATCTGATTCAACCTGACATGCACACAAACAAACCTCACTTTTAAGGGATACAGTTTTCATTTATGGGTGAATTAACCCTTGAAGGATCAAGGTTTTTACTCTTTACAGTGTTTGCGATGGCCTGTTCTAACTTCACATATGAGTAGTAGTAAACTAAATAAGAAGCGTTCTAGCTAAATCATTTTCTGCAGTGAACTATTTTCTAAAAAGTAAGCAATAAAAGTTAGTGTCACTCAGTGTACATTTGGAATGATGGCTAATAAATGAATAAAATAAGCAAATTTCAATAGTCTATCATTTTTATGGACCGTTTCGCTTTCGTCCCATTGCCTCTGGTCAATCGATGTATAAAAATGACTCGAAATATATGTCTGCGGAGAATTTCAAAACGCATGCAGCTATAATGGCGCACAAACTATTAACATTCCTTAATAGTTTCCATAGGCCTATAACTTTCAAGCGATTATACAGTAAAAACCATTGCATGCTGTAATGTCAGGCCTAAATACGAGTCTGAGAAACACAATGAGTAGTCTACCCCACAACTGTGAAGAATCGGCCTATACGGGAGTGCAGTGGCTTAAACACTAAGACCTGTTGAGATGGTGTGTTTTTTTTTTTTTTGTAGAACCGGAAGGAGGGATGCTATTTGCCCCTTTATAAAATATGTCATTAGGAAGAATTCATGTCACACAAAGGGACTGCAGTCAAAAATTGCCCCACCACTGTTCAGTAATTATATAGTTTGCCCAGGCTGCGGGCTGTCATGCGTCGAGGCAGGTGGCAAGTCCATCATGCAAATGGCTTGGCGGTGCCGCCATAATTAGCCGGTGCGAGTCGCCCAAATTAACAATTAGCTAACATGCAATTCTCTCTGTGAGCGCAGCGGCTCGCCGTTGTGTGACCATTGTATTACGCAGCCAATTGCACGTATGGCGTATCATTTATCATTTCTATGC
The DNA here is from genome assembly GCA_004124795.1 of Poropuntius huangchuchieni. Lineage (NCBI taxonomy): Eukaryota > Metazoa > Chordata > Actinopteri > Cypriniformes > Cyprinidae > Poropuntius > Poropuntius huangchuchieni. The sequence goes on from SCHK01438918.1 coordinate 21,527, forward strand.
TCAATTTACAATTCTATGGCAAAGAAAATCAGGGTAAACGTCTGTGACGATTAGAATTTCTGTGGTTGTTCGGTTTCCGGGGAAAGCTATATATGCACAATACAAATCACATACATTCAGGCCTATTTTACCAGTCTCAAAGACCCACCAACACTCCCCCAAGTCAACTTGCCTTTGTAATTTCAGGGAATTTTTCCTTGCCACACTTTGCTCATTTTATTATATTCTTTATAAAGCTTTGGAACGGTTTCAAAATGATGCAAATAGGTTGCATAAATTAGATTTTTTTTACATACTGTTTGGACTATTGTTAGCAGGGATTGGTAAATTATTTTTTGTCGTGTTGGTTCATTGAAAAACTTTAGACAAATGCTGAATCAACAAATCTGCAGCTACAGACTGCAAAAAATGCAGCCATGTTTTTGGTGTGTGGCAACCTAAAACCCACCTGGTCACCTCATAAATCATAACGCAGGTTTCAATTTCAGTTTTAGTTTGAACTCTGTATCACCAACCGAGCCCAAGCGAACGCTTCAGGTTGTTGGTTAAAATGGAGGACGGGCCCATGCTGTGCAGCAGTTAAAAGTAATCCAGACCTAAGAGGTGCTGCTTTTTTAACCCCTCCAGTGATCTCCTTGCACCCGGCAGACTAAACGCCTCCCCAGCAGATAGCCCCAAACACAGCCCACCCACTTACTCATTATTCCGGGCTGCCCTCCGACATGACACGGGAACAAAGTAGGCGTTAAGCCACATTAGAGCCGGGATGGGAGTCATCAGTAACCCGTTATCAGTTAATGAAGGGAAACACATGCGGGGCGATACACAGAAGCCGATCAATAGCGCGCTCGGACAATGAGCGACTGCTCACAAAAAAGAGAAATGCAAATCAATTAGAAACCTTGTTTGCTTCGGGTCCGCTCAGTCTATTCCCAGCAATTACATGTTCATTAAAGCTAATTTAACCGGGATGCTGCCGCAGGCACAACAACAGTTGTTTGTTGCTCCATCATTTTCAAAGGCAGAGAATGACAGCATAATGCGTTATAGCTTAATGGCGACCGTCCACAGGGAGATTTCCAATTATGTGGCTTATTTATTTTAGGAGATTTTAGGCCAACCCCCCAAAAAGCGACCTTCAAAACAGGTTTTTTTGAAGACATCAAATTTGTGCCAAAGGTATAGGCTATGTCAAGAATGGTCTTGGTCATTTTATAAGTTTAAATTTTCTTGACAAAATCTCTGATCACACATTCACTTTAAATGCAAAAAAATAATAACACTAGCCTATCAGTGGTTATCAATCATTGAGTGCAAATTTCGCATGTCTCCCTTATTAAACACACCTGATTTATATCACCAGCTTGTTTGTATAGAGGCTCTGACCTGAAATAAGTGTGTCAGATTAAGGAAGGCATTCAAAATGTGCCACGGTTTAGATCTTCTGCTCTATATCATCAACCTTGATTGAGGATGACATTGCTTTTTCGTTTCTGCATCACACTGCTGGCATGGTACCCGTGGCACTAAACCACAGCTTAAATATGTATCCAAAACAAGGAATGGAAAGGGCTCCCTGACTCGGCTAATGAAGTTCCTCTGCCCGCTAAGACAACAAACACTTCAGACACCTTCAGATACACCAGTTTGGCAGTGAACACGTGTAAGTTTGAATCAGCTCTTTCATATTATAAGAAGATCTTTGCCAAATCGACTGCCGATTGAGAGCCATTTTGAGTAAGCATACTTGACATGAGCTATGTATAGTGACACGCTGAAGTTTATCTGATGAATGGTAAATGAAAGGGGTTAAAGCTAAAATCATCCACATGATTGCACGGCTGTTCTTTCCAGGAAAAAAAAAGTCTGCATGGGGTGGATTCATGGTGGCAACAAAATGCATTTATGAATTAGAATGACTTCAATCAGACTGGAATAGAAAGGAGCATAGATATCATAGATGTGAAGGCTTTTGTTCGTAAGTATGTTGAGCATTTGAGATATTTCAGACTATACCAGACTATACAGTTTTAGGATATTCAGTCACAAAACTGTCAGAGAAGATGGACATTTGCAACAACTTTTCATTAATGTAGTGGTTTTATAGTATTTCAAATGCCTGACTTAAATAGATCTGTCATCATTTAATCACCTTCAGGCTGTTCAAAACCTTTTTGACACTATTTTATATATTTTGAAGATATATTGTTTTGGGCATACAAAGTCAATGCAGTCCAAAACAACAGTTTTGACTTTCATTATATGAAAAAAAGACTTATAGGTTATGGTTGATGATCCCTTTAACTGAAAGTCTAATTAGTCTAATATGCACATGACCTTCTAATGACTACAGTTTTTATGCAATAATGTAATAGAAGAACTTGTAGTAGTTGCAATTCCATACACTTGCTTGTGAGGTCTTTCTAAATTCTCTCATAAAAGAGATTTATTTCATGACAACAAAATCAAGCGTCCACACTTTACAATGCTGTGAATAGCTTCGTAATGTTGTACAGGTGTGTCTAATAAAGCACATTATGATAATATCTAATAAAGCCCAACATGCTTCACTTGATTTGCTACTTCATTTGTTTCATGTTGTTTCAGTGTGATTTAAGAGCGAAATGTTGATGTTGCTCTTTTTGTGCACAATGAACGGTCACCTGGGGCAACATGTAACTTAATATTTTTAAGCTTCTCATTAACATCTCATTCACAGAACTCGTGTTTGCCATCTTGCAATTTCATATGCAGTATTATGGCAGTGGTGTGCAAAGACTTTTTTGCCACGTGATCATGCAGACCCCTGCCCCCGTTTTCAAGCTTTTGCCCCCCTCCCTCCCTCCCTCCCTCCTTCCCTCCCTCCCGATTCCAGTTAGCTTCCTAGTGCAGGACCGTGGCATGCTGTGTTTTGGCAGAAAATCAATAAAGGGGAAAATCTGCTCTAATCATCCGCACATTTACCATCACAATCAACAATCAAAGCCAAGACCTGAGTCTTTATTTGTAGGCCTGAGCTGCCCAATTTTCCCACTGTGAAAGGCAGGCTAAATTAGAACCCTTGGTTCCTGTTAGCAGCTCTTAATGGCTCTGATTTGTGAACTGCTAAATGAGGTTATGTAAATTGATCCTGAGTGCAGGCAGGGGCCCCCAGGTGACAGGTGCAGCTTCCTGTGAGCGCGGGCAGAGGGGGAGTTATGAGACAAGGAGGGAGAAAACTTAGCAAGGCTGCAGGAGCAAATCCCCATCAATAAAAGACACAACAGTATTAGATGGATTTTCAATTAAACTCTTAAAAAGTACAGTTGACTTTCATTAGCGATGAAATAATTGTAATGTTTGCTAATTGTCTGTGTGTTGACTTCAAGACAATGTAGCTAAGATGCTTCTACAAAATCGACTCATTACACAAGAGAGGAAAATGGCATTAAATCGATTGTTTTTCTTTCATCCTTCATTTTTTCAATTGGTGTTTCTCCTTACCACATGTAGAATGGCTGGGGTTGTTCATTTTATTAAAGATGTTTCGGTCACACTTTATTTAAAGGTCCAATTCTCGCTATTAACAAACCATTAATTGCGACTTTTGCCTCAAACTCTTAATTGGTGCTTATTAATAGTTAGGTAGATGTTAAATTTAGATTAGGGATGTAGAATATGGTCGTGCAGAATATGTGCGTTATAAGCACTAATAAACAGTCAATATGTTAATAATAGGAATGCTAATAAGCAACTAGTTAATAGTGGGAATTGGTCCCAATACCAAAGTGTCACGGATGTTTCTTATAATGTAAATGTAGGATCAAAAATGTTCAAAGTATGTTTGAACTAGACTAGAAAAAAATGTTCAATTAGCTTTCATCTGATAGATAGAGGTCAAAAAATTGCACACAGGTCTGTTAAATGCTAAAGCAAAGATGCTTATTAAAAAAAGCAAAAATTTATTTGATTTAAGGGCGGAATTTTTTTTTTTTTAAATCTTTTTTGATGTCAAATGTGTCCAGACCCAATAATACTTTGCAAATTCATCTGTTACTTGGTGAGCTAAGCCACATTTTTTAAGCAGTTTTTTAGTATAGCTGTTAGTTTTATACTTAGCATGAATCAACTTTCAGAAAACTGAGCTGTACATCATTTATATTTTCATTTCTATTAGCCTTCCTACAGCTCCAAAACTAGAGCATGACGCAACACCAAGGTCATGGGTTCAATTCCCAGATAAAGCAAGAACTGTTAAATATATAACCTGAATTCAACGTAGAGTCAGTTTGTATAAAAAGCCCTCTCATTTGATGGGATGGTGTTCCACCAAATACTTTACAACATTAACATATTGATAAGAGAATCGCTAAGCTGTTCTGTAAACAAGAAATTATGAAATAATGAAGCACACTGACAAATTATAAGTTTATAAGTAAATCCTTACAATAAATCCAATAAAGTCATAATGGAAATGTTCTGTATTGTTTTATTTCTGTTAAATGTTTTTCTTCTGTTTAAACTTCACAGCATTTCACAATAATGTTGTGTTCTTGTATCATTTCAGTAGTATCTCTATGATTTAAAAAGAAAACACCCATACCTCATGCAGAAATTATGCAAAAAAACAGACTGTTTTCTAGAAACATCAGCTATGTATGTCAGAAATTGATTTGGCTATGTTGTACCTAATATATCTTAAGGTTGCTTTGAAGAAATGAAACATGGCTGACAGGGCTACTTCTTTTCTATAAAATCTGATCACTATTTGTACAGCAGATATAGATGAAAGCACCTGAGGTCACTATTACATATTAGGTATGTCTTAGATATTTCTAAATTGAAAGGTCCTCTTCCTCTCTCTTTCAGGTTCTTTCAGACTCCCCATTGACCTTGGTTTTTTTTTTTTTTTTTCTTCTTCATATGCTCCTTTACGCTGTAGTGTAAAACAGAGAGAAAGAAAGGATGAGATACAAAGGCAAAATCATTTTTACTAAGAGATGCAGCTGAACAGGATATAGGTGAAACAATTATGTTAGATCTGCTCTTGCACATTCTGCTCACAGTTGCTGGGTAAAACAAAACTGTTTCCTGAACTGAAAACTGATGACTGTACCTTCTGACAAGACATTGTTTTTGTTTTTTGTTTTTCCAAAAGACATCAAAATCCTGTTTGGGTGATTTTCTAAAGCTCCATAATACCATGCATATTTGGTCTCTCAGCATCAGAAACTTACCATGTTTTTGTGGATTTTATTTTCCAATGTAAATGAGACTCAGAGGACCCGCTTATCTCATTGAATGCACCAACACAATCATTCAGATATTTAGAGTGTATAAGAATTGTTTGTAGTATGCTTGTAAAGTACTTGCCGTTATTTGAATGTCAACATGGGTCATTTTTGAGTGCCTCGAGAGCAATGTAAACAGTGTTGTTCACAGTGTAAAGTATATTAAGTGAATGTTTTGGATCATGATCCATAAAGGATTATTGAAAAACGTCACTCAAGAAAAAAAGCAGCTGACAAACTTGTTAATATAATAGTATACAACATAATATGTTAGCTATATTATATTGTTATATGTATAATATAAAACACATTCTAAAGGATCTGTTAAATTGATCCAAAGACAATGTTACGAAAGATAAACAAACAGATATATTTCAAATAAATGCTAATTTTTCTATTTCCATTCAAGAATCCAGAAAAAAATGCATTATAGATTCCACAAAAAATGTAAGTAGCATTTGTTGTAGTAGTAGTTTTCAACATTGATAGTAAATATTTTGACTGTTGATATGTTATTGATATGTTATTTTTTACTTCTAAAAACTGTAAAATTAACAGCATTTTACAGTAAAATTACATGAAATGTTGGGTTAGATCTTTTACAGTTTTTCCCTGTATATAGTACGGGAAATTACTGTTAACCTATTAACAATTTTTTTTTCTGTAGAGGCAGTTTACAGTTAAAATTACACTTATTTTTTACAGTGATGATTTCTTAAGGATCATGTGACACTGAAGTAATAATGCTGAAAATTCAGNGTTGGGTTAGATCTTTTACAGTTTTTCCCTGTATATAGTACGGGAAATTACTGTTAACCTATTAACAATTTTTTTTTCTGTAGAGGCAGTTTACAGTTAAAATTACACTTATTTTTTACAGTGATGATTTCTTAAGGATCATGTGACACTGAAGTAATAATGCTGAAAATTCAGTTCTGCTATTACAGGAATAATCTTAAAAAATGGTTATTCTAAATTGCAATAACATTTTAATATTCACAAATTTTCCGGTGTTTTGATCAAGTGAAAGTGTGTGTATTTTATGTATATATCTCACCACTAGTTAAACCACCTTGTTTGAATCATATTACAGTAGGAAGATATTTCTAAAATATAATAAACTGAAAACCTGGTTTATCCAAGTAGCCAACCCAAGGCACCTCTCTTCATGTGTCCTGCTGCGTGGGAATATGCTCAAACGGCCCAGAGTGTAAGAGGATGTCAAGTGTTACAGTTCTCTTCCAACTGGAGGAATTAAAGAGCGCCACAGAAAGGACTGGAGCTGAAAGGTTTGTCTCCAAAACCCTTCCTAAAATGATTAACCCTTCCAGAAGACATTACAGGGTTCAGCACCGAGCACTTGTGCTTTGTCATTGATGGTAATTGTTCTTTTTCTCAGTTGTTGCGTTCATCAGTCTCCTCATTATATGGAAAAAAAGAAGAAAAAATGTATGAATAGACGAGGGAGATTTTCCCACACTTTCTCGGGACAGAAAAGAGCACCATTGTGAGCAGCTTCCCATCCCTATTGCCCTTACACTATTGTTTGACAGTCAGTATTGCTATAAACGGGCAGCCTGCCTTTCAAAACGCTCCCTGGAAGAAAAACTTTGAGTGGTGAGCCCAATCTGACAAATATCCCCTAAAGAGTGAAACGTCTGACGTTGAATATGATGGATACTGAACCGATGTCAAAACCCTTCAATTTGTCTTAAAGGTCACATTTTTGGCCAACTCAACTGAGCTGACACTGCTTTGATTGACAGGGGAAGTGATTAACAAGAAGAGTGACGTTTTTATGAATCAAAACAAACCAGACCTTGACTACATTGACCACTATAGAAAAGGTAGGTAGGCATGAATGATAACCAGAAAACTGCTGTCTAAACAAATGCATTAACACTGGTAATTTGACACAGAAAGGGTTATAAAATGTTGTTTATGCTTTATTTTAAAGTGTACTGTGTAAAATAACATGCTCTTATGAAGTTAGTACTAAATAATGTTATCGCTATAAGTACATGCAACATGCAACAAGGTCATAGTAAAATAAAGAGTCATATCATTATTATAGCTTCATAGCCTTAAGTATTTGTATACAGTGTACTAAGTATAGACATTTATACAGTACTTAAATGTTTTTCAAAAAAA
>SCHK01438921.1:0-10357 GCA_004124795.1 Poropuntius huangchuchieni
ATATTCTAATTATATGACCAGCACCTGTATATACATACACAGACATCAGAGCCAGCGGCAAATTCCATAAGATCTGGTAAAGGTAAGGCTGCTCTCGGTGGGTTCATGAGCGCTGAACCGACGCTGATGCCCTGGAGATCACATCTACGAAATTGTCAAAGAAAATTTTCAAAGAGATCTTTATCTTTATTAATAAATCACAGATTTTAAGTCTAAACAAGCACAAGTAAAAAATTTGGCTGTGCGCCATGACATTTGCTGTGAGAAAAAAAACGAACGGAGTGATACAAATGGTAAAACGGTTGGAGTTACGACAAAGAGCCTATCGCTTTTCTCTGTGGACATTCAAACTGATGTTTTATTGTGAATATGAGATTGAGCTAAAAAATTAACGCTGCATCAGATACAGGTAATCACACTCGCTCAGTAAATCGTGCTTATAATACTCTACTCAAAATGATACACAGCTTTTAATACAGTAATACAATAAGCTTTTAATGAAGCAACTCAACATTTAACTGTATTTCCCTACATGTAAATATAGACCAATGTTAGTGGGATGTACATCATGTGCCATTAAATGCATATTTAAAGAGCTTTTCTGAGCATTTGCAACTTGCAATTCGCCTGCTGTTTTTGTCAGGCCTACACTATTACCTTAATTGATGTCTGACTCTAAACCATTCACTGAAAAAGCTGAGAGCTGTGACATCATTGTTCATACGTATCTGCAAGGTTCACAAGCACAAAGTACACTTTTGAACTTTGTCTGTCCCCCCATTTATAGAAAGGTGGACCACTGCCAAGTGAGCAAGCTGCATTTGGTCACTTCGGTCTCCTCCCACTTTATAGCCGTTGTGCTGAGATCAGATGAGAGAGGAACCCTGCAGACGCCATACAGTCGCATTCTGGGGATAGCAGCTCGCACTGGGGACGCTGTGATTGAGCACCTGGCCCTGGTCAAGCAGAGCCGAAGAACTGGAATTGAACTCCCCACCACAAGCCCGATTACCATCAGATCTACGTCAGGGGTTGGGGGTCCCTCGGGAGCATTTGTGTACAGTCTCATCATTGCTTTGCATGATCAAAATAACATCTGAAATGTCATATACGCGCCTTGCACATTTGTACTTCAAAGAACATCTCTTTGGCATGCGAACAATAGTTTTTGCGTGTAGATCTATTCAACCTGCGAGCCAAATTCACCCCATTTGAAAACTTCAGTGCCCAGTGTGAGGTTGCCAGTTAACTATCACAACCAAATATGAATGTTAATTCGATTACACACATAAATTGGAATCACACCCAAATATGGACTAGTACTTAATAAAGTAGTATGTTCTAACTTCCTTATCAGGAAAAAAATAAATAAATAAATGCATTTGACGAAGGATTTCTTCCAGGGGTTTGTGAAAGAACAAGATAAGATAATGTTAGATAAGATACATTTATATTTACAGATTTTTACATCATTACAGTTTCAGTATGCATCATTCAGTTTCAGTATGTATACAGTCATTATAATTTGACTATATGTCAGTTTTTTTTGTTTGTTTGTTTGTTTGTTTTCAGGTTTACACCACTTACGGGACTGATACAGCTCAGGTTTACTTGATTACGTCAAATTACGGAAAAAAATAAAATAAATACATAAAATTGAGCATTAAATAAGATTCATCAGGCTTTTGAGGAATGTTTATTTGTTCTTCTCTCAATCATCATTGTATTGAATTGCATTAAATGTTTTGAGCTTTGACAGCTTTGACTAAGCATTTAAATATCATCTTAAGACATATTATTGGAATACATAGAGTGACAACTGATAATTATATGCATTTTATGTAAGTAATCTGATATATTGTTATAAACATCTCATTAATTTATATTACAATGTATTGTCCATATAAATAACAGCATCTGCACCAGTTTGCATGTTTTTGCCCATTTTGGAGCCAATCTGTGAGCCATTTGTTTTTTCTCTCTGAGTTTCATGTTCTCCAATATCCTACAGTATGATAATGTTATTTATTTACTTATTTATTCATTCATTCATTCATTCATTCATCAAATGCCTCAACTTCTCCATATATATATATATATATATATATATATATATACTTTTTTTTTAATATGTCTGGCTTTACAGAGTTAAAAGGTACATCTTGAGATGATAAATATCTTCCAGATAATATTTTACACGTTTATAATATGTATAAGTCCCACATGTATGCTATGCGGTGCGTCCCCACTTAACATGAGGCAGACAGCGCGGGGATGTTGGAAACACAATCTTGACCACTGCTAAATGAGTTGAAAGGTTCAACATGATGTAGCATGTATCACGCAGTACTTGAGAGAAAATACATATATATATATATTTCTATTTTTTTTTTTTTTTCTTCTTTCACAGTATTAATGGATCTTGTGAGTATATTATAGCTGGCAATTATATTTTAGGACAGGGGTCGTCATGTGTGGCGCTCTTTTGATATGAACATTTTGATGTGAAGTTATACAAAGTAGTGTATTTTTTTTTCTGAGATTCATTTTGCAAGGAATGTGCAAAATGGTGCTTTTAAGAAGTGCTTTGATTCTTTTTCGGATGTTATAAGCTGATTTTTTAATTTGTGATATTCGTATAAGAGTGTTACTGCTCTAAGAGAATGACAGCTGCTTAGTTATTTGTCCCGGCGGATCGTCTCTCTGTCTGGGAGGTTGAAGAAAGGAGACGCACGGCCTTCACACCCTGGCACATGTTCCACTGACCCCACAGGCTGCTGCATCAATCCCCTCCAAAACTCACCCTCCACAAACCATAATATTTTTCCCCAGAGCAGAGAGGGCAGGCTGGCGGACCCTCACACTCCCCCGGTCCGCTCTAGAGACAGCGACTCCACCTGTCAGAGTTCAAGAGTTAATGCCAAGAGCTTAGAGGTTGTTTCCATAACGACTTGAATGTAACTTTTGCTTTCTCTGCCACACAGGGCTGTTACATGTGTTGAAAATATCAATCAACAGCCTGGAAGCTTGATGTATTACCAGAAAGTGAGAGGATTGATGGCCAGCCAGAACAAACATCACGCAAAGGTTGTGTTAACATAATACAATAATTGGCATTGATTGATTGATGATTTTTATATTTTACATTAGTTACATTTATGTGAATATTTACACCACTGGTCAAGAATTAGAAATTATTATTTATTTATTTGTTTGTTTGTTTGTTTGTCACATTTGTTTAAAAATACAGCAAAAACTGTAATGTTGTGAAGTACAATTTGAAATAACTGTTTTCTGCTTCAATATATTGTAAAAGTTAATTTATTCCTGTAATCAAAGCTGAATCATCATCATCACTCCAGTCTTCAGAGTCACATGATCCTTCAGATTCAATTCAATTCTAATATGCTGATTTGCTGCTCATTTATTATCAATTATTAATAGTACTCAGTTAATAATTGTTCTTATTATTGCCAGTGTTGAAAACAAGTTTTACTGCTTATGCATTTTTTCAGAATACTCTGTTGAATAGAAAACAAGAACAAAAGAACAGTTTATTTAAAATATAACTCTTTTGTTACATTATAAATGTATTGTATTGTCACTTTTTTATCAATTAAAAAAAAAAAAAAGATTTAATTATGCTGAATAAGTGTCTTTCATTCTTTTATTTTAAAATGTATTATTATTATTATTTTAATCCTACACAAAACTACATGATTTGAATGGTAAATTTGAAGACTGGAGTATTGATGCTGAATAATCAGTGTTGGTATCACAGGAATAAATGAAATTTTTAAATATATTCAAATAGAAAACATAACATTTAATGTTTAATAATATTTTACAATATTACAGTTTTTACTGTATTTGTGATTAAAATATATACAGCCTAGTAAGCATATGAGACTTCTTTCAAAATATGGATTTTACCCAGCACTGGGATGTATTTAACCAAGCATTTTTTAGAGTGTATATATCAAGCCAGCTTATATTTTTCATATGAATTTTTGCCAGAAGCTCAATTTACATATCTGAATTGGTGTCATATGACTCCGGTATTTTTTGTTTTCCTTTGTTTTATAGTTCAATTGAATTTAATTTACAGTATTTTACCGCAAGTTATATACAATCTTTTCTCAATAGTTTTCGATAATAACTTTGAACCAGACGCGATTAATGACTTTATCGTTNAATTTACAGTATTTTACCGCAAGTTATACACAATCTTTTCTCAATAGTTTTCAATAATAACTTTGAACCAGACGCGATTAATGACTTTATCGTTAGTGAAAATCTTTTGTTCAAAAATAGGACAATTAAATTCGTCAGTTTACACACGGTAATGAAGCATATGTTTGTAATTCTCTTTGTGAAAGGCCAAGTCTCTGTTCGTCCATCCCCTCCATCCCCTCAGAGGTTTCACTGCATGTCATACGCTGGACAAGCTAAATTGGCAATCCCAATAAAGATTAAGTGGACGTCTCTTAAAGCTCTCTGACAGCACAAACAACTGCCGGACCGGCTCCGTGCTCTCACGTTCGCCTGCGGTCAGGAGTCCACAGGGATGCTCCTGAATGCCATGGACTTGTACGGTTTTCTTTCACAGTATCGGACTCCTCTTTTAGCAGTCCTGTGCTTCCCAGACCGCACCTCAGATGCCCAATTAGCCTGAAAAACAATAGCTCCCTGATCATCATCCCATTGTGCTCCCTGACATTGTCCCCGCGGCTCCTGTTACAGCCCGACAGTAAACAAGGGGCTAAATTAGACGCGCAGTTGTTGCTATTGTCCCGCTCTCCTTGATACCCAAACCCCTCTGTCTTAGCGGGCCAAAGCTTGTCCGAGAGGTCCCTGGTGGAGTATAAGTGTTTGGATCAATGACAAGATGATGGTCTTGGTGTGAGACTCCGAGTGAAGCGGCAGCGGTCAAAGTAATTAAGTCAAAGAGTGGACGCACGGCAGCGGTCTCTCTATAGGCCTTAATGGTATTCAGATGGATGGCGTCTGAAGCGATTTCTTGGGGTGAGGGGGGGGGCAAATTACATGGCAGCTGTTGCCCCGGGCCCACGGGCTTGAGGGAACGTGGGGAAGGCCAGTTCTTAGGCTCCGCTGATGGAGGGACTTTGATTTATGCCTTAATTAGAGGGACATTAAAAGCCGACTTTCCCAAAGACAATTGTGAAGTCCCACACGTATGCCATGCAGTGCGTCCCCACTTAACATGAGGCAGACAGCGCAAGGATGTTGGAAACAGACCGCTGCTAAATGAGTTGAAAGGTTCAAGATGATGTAGTGTGCATCGCGCAGTACTTCACAGAAAATACTTGAAGAGATAAGTAAGCTCATCTTTTCAAGTAGCCACTGAAAAAAAATGAATGGCTGATGCTGTGTAATGCTGCTCTCTGATGCCATTTTTACAACGCAAATAATCTGATCCCAGCACAGTGTTTTAAATATTCTGCTCATATGAATACTTTTTTTTTTTTTTTTTGTATTTATAAAACATGTAGTCCAACCAAGGTCGCCAAGTCCACTTGGCAGCATTATTTAACCGAAATGCTTTTTATATTATCTGAAATATTTCATATTCTGCCAATGACTTTTTCCCCCATGGGTTGTTTGGCATATTTTAATAAATTATACAGACTGAAATGCTTCTACTGAAATACTTTATATTCTGCCAATGATAAAACTGTTTATGATTACCAATAGGCTATATATGATTTTCAAGTTGAAATTGTATATAATGCATATCAGTGAAAAATACATATTTTATGTATGGGAGTGGCATATTTTGATTTTGGTATTTGGGATATTTAGTTTTGAGGCATTTTTGAGGTATACATGTGACGAGTTTCGTTTCTGAGAACCACAGAAATGTGAAAAGGGTCCTTTAGGCTTATATTTTTAAGCAGATCTGGCAACCCTAAAGGCTAACGCTAATATGACTAAAGGAGCAGAGTGCTTATTTACTTACTTATTTACTTAATTTTTATCTTTTTGCAGGCAGCAGTTTGGCGACAAGTCTGTATGAGTGAATCATTGAATCCTTCATTTGACACTGCTTCTATATTGCTGTGAAGGCAAACTGCTAATTAAGTTTTCGTAGATGGAGCAAAAACTGCCAATGCAACAACTATCAATATTGTTTCTAAAATGTAAGTTGCAGAATATTATTGTTCTTTGAGCTGTTGTTGTATAAAAGAATATCACTGACACTCGCAATATTGCTGAATATTTTGTACTCAGCCCGTGGCCTTGCCTTCGGCGGAATCACAGCCATAGCGCGATCTGGTGTGATATTGCTTAAGTAAATATGATTTATACAGCCAATCAGTGTACTTCATTGTTTAAGCGGAAGATTTAGTTTTATAGTCTAGAGCAATTTGCATTGTGTGGTTTTGGCGTGTCCCGTGGATCCAGCCCGTGATATTTTTGGCAGGTTCGGATTACTTGGGAAATAAAACATTAGAGTGTTGTAGCATAACTCTTCCTGTTCCAGTTTTTTATAGTGGAAATATTTATCAGGTTCTGTCAGGCTTCAGCTCATAAAACGACGCCTGAGTTTTTATCACTTTGAATGCCATGGTGAACAACTGTATTAGTCACATGAGCACACAATGGTACAAGGACAGCATGTACTATTATTATACATTAGGTGGATTTTGTATTGAGCTTCAAACTGTAAAAACTACGGTACAAGATGTACTCTGAGTTTTTTTGTTTTTTTTTACTTTTATTATTATTATGTTTTTTATTAGTGATAGCCTAGCTTAATGTTTATCTAACCCTAAAGTGCTGTTCTACAAGTCTGAGCCTGGGACAAGTTGTCACGGGGATGTTGTTGCATGGACTGTATATAAGTGACTATGAGATTTTAACTTAAAATATTGAACTTTTAACGTTTAAGACATGAATTTTTTTATTATTTTTTTATTTATTTTTTTATAAATGTCAAGTTGGGGCATTTTATTGTCACACAGTGGTTGAAAAAATGTGGTGAACTTAAGTTTTTGATGTTTTGCATGCTTAATAATTTAATAAACAAAATTACTATAAAGTATAAATAGTGATAAATAATGATTTTTGGAGTATGCTTTGCAAGAAAATACTGTTACAGTCTTTCTACTTCAAAATGTAACGTGATACTTGCTGTTTCTTTGAATTGTGAAATTCACTAGCAGTTTCTGAGTGAAAATTGTTTCAAAGTAAATCTTACACTTTTTTTTTTTTCCCAGAGTACCTTGAGTAAAAAGTGTCACGACTAGCCCTAGTCTCTCCTCGCAATCAAATTTCTTCGACAAATCACAATCGAGCAGTTAATACTTGCTGAGATGACCTGAATTGTACTGTATAACAGTACAGCTCTGTAATGCATCTAGTAAAAGCTGTCATAAGCGTTTATTTAAAATTACAAAATGACTCAGAGCTTTGGCGGCTGTAACTCAGTAAAAGTGATACCAGCGTAATGTGTGTGTGAGTATTTATACCACCCTGGCTTCAAAGAATAGCTTACACAAAGTCTTGATTGAATGACACGCTGCGTTACAGAATGCTTATGCTGACATCATTCTGTGTGTGTGACAGAGGGTCAAGGCGAAGGAGCTTGTTAAGTGTCTGAGGCTTGTGCTGCAGGGACCACTGAGCTACCCGCGGCATCCGTTCCCTGTAAGTCCTCCTCGCATGCGTTCAGGGACGGGGTCTCTCACTTTCCCTTATTTGTTGTTGCTGCTGTTTAATTACGTCTAGCACTTGCTGCCACTAGTCAAGATGGCAATCAATCATACAGACACCAAAAATAAACAAATCAACAATAGAAAATGGGGACCGATAACAGTGTGTGTGTGTGTGTGTGTGTGTGGCATTTGGCATACAAATCACCATAGACTGAAGTACTTGGATTAGTGTAAGCCGTCAAATTATATTGGAAAAGTGTTGGCACATTTTCCGGTCTGTATAGTGCCTATTTATGGCACTGTACATATTATATTTGTCTTATCACTTTAGACTGACAACTTTAGACTGACAACTGATAACTATTTACTAAGACGTGGTTCTGAAATTGTCCTGTTCGTATACATACAACACCTTTGCACAGTTTGACAGTGATTAAAGTAAATATTAAAGATGTCAAATTGGGATCTGTGATATTAAGTACCATATTGGTTATTGGCTAATATTAGAATTTTGTTTGCATAATTATCTCCATAACTGGGGGGGGGGGGTTACATCTGCAGTGAATGAGTGCCGTCAGAATGAGAGTCTAAACAGCTGATAAAAAAATCTGAAACAAATCCAAAGCGTTTTAACTTTAAACTATCACTTCTGGCCAAAATATGAGTCCATAATCCATAATAGCTCTTCCTCCAGTGAAAAAGTCCATCTCATCTGTTGTCATCAAAATTCACCGACCTATTTGTTCAGAGCTGTTTTGGACTGTTTTCGCATGTAAACTGTGCTTGATCTGTGCATATTTCTCTCCTGATTCAGATAAAATGACTTTTTTTTTTCACTGGTGTATGGAGTATTATGGATAGAAGACTGGTCTTTTAGCCAGAAACAACAGAGTTAAAAATGTCTTTATGGATTTGTTTCTTACAGACATGCAGCTTTTCACATCACAAGGCATTAATTGGTAAACTGGAGTAGTGTGGATTACTTGTGGATTATTGTGATGTTTTTAATCAGCTTTTTGGACTCTCATTCTGACGGCACCCATTCGCTGCAGAGGATCCATTGGTCAGCTAGTGATGGAATGCTCATCTACATCTTGGGAGTCCTGAGAGCGAGGAAATATTCATCAGATTTTTGGGTTGCTTTAAGATTAATCTTAAAAGCTATAGTATATATAAACGTATATGTATGTATACTGTATCTATATCCTCAGTATCCTTGTTAAATTTAATCTTTAGCAAAACGTTGCTGCTCAACTTTACTTGCAGCGTTTCAAATGACTGATTGTAGTTTTTAATGTTTTGTCAATATCAATGCATCCTTAACATGACTTCAGTAATATTGGAAATCATAATTTACACATTCACCCAAAAACAGGTCAATTGAGTGTAAGTTCATCCATCAGATCTTAATTTTTACTGCTGGCATGTACATTTAAATTTCTGCTGGCATGTAATTGCTTGGGCTTTTATCACGCTGTGTGTTCCTCCGATTAGCTCTTTGTTATTTGTCTGTCTGGAAACAAGTTTGTTTTCTTAGCCAGTCTATAATAGACTTTTGTGTCGATTGTTTTGATAAGTCTGTCGCAATGAGCCTCACATCTGGAGTTCAGGCTGTCCGTCTCAACAGATGGTAAATCATAACTGTTCGCCGATAGCATCTTCAGACTCACCGAACAAAGAACAGTTTGCATAGTCAACACAGCTGAGTATGCACTGTCACTATGATACGGTCACTAACAGAGTTATCAGTCGCTTCATCACTATTGTCTTCTTTAAAACAATTTGCGCCAATACAAGCACTTTTAAGATAATGTCATATCCATGCCAAATGGGAAACAGTGAAGGGGATTTATACAGGTGATTTCCCATTGTCTAAGATTATGCTTTGCCGTTTGCATTATGTGCAATGGCTCCTAGTTTAGCCTAATGGATTGATAATCCCTTATTTACCATGGTAAAACATAGCCTAGTTTTTGCCATATATACTATAGCTCTACAGTTAGTTTTACTGCTGTACAAGCATAATCTGGCCAAATATGCAAATTATGTGGATAAACATAAATAAAGCCCAACCGATATGGGTTTTTTGGGGCCGATACCAACAGGGAGTAAAAAAGTCAGATACCGTTATATCGGCCGATATTCATTGTGTATTTTACAGTACAGTACCAGTCAAAAGTTTGGACATACTTCCCATTCGTGTCCAAACTTATGACTGATACTGTATATAGGCTAGAATACAGTATTTACATAAAAAGAACATATATTCATAAACACATTTAAACACACTTATGTGACAAAAATATGTAATGGAGGCACTGTATTATCCTAAATGAGCCTGACATCAGTGCACTTAACAGTACACTTCACATCACTTATTATAAATACTTTTAAAACACAAACAGAACAATATATAATTTGGTAACTGTGTATGGCAACAATGTAAACATCTAAAATGAATAATAATAATGATTTTTGTTTGTTTTTGTTTTTTTCAAATTTTTTGTTGTGTATTTTCTGGTAATCAAATGAACACGCAGAAAATGAGGATTCATATTTAAATAGTCTTTTTTCAGTTTGATATTTACAGACACTAGTCTATCCTTTTTCTTCAAAGCGTAAGTAAGCCTATGGGCAAGACTTCCAGTTCATTAGCCGCTATAGGTAAATAACGAGAA